>CAJNOP010004197.1:0-10991 GCA_905250075.1 Rotaria sp. Silwood1 | reverse complement strand
CCATTCCGTTACTAACTTGCTCCAAAGCACCTATTCTTGTTCCAAACAGAACCCAAGGAGCTCTATTCACTCGTATCCATGGATTTTCAACGGCCCAACTATGTGGTCAAAACGTCCAACATTCCTGCAGTATAGCCGATGAGTCATGGGCATCGTATACTACATCATGCCCAATTCCTTTAGGAACTTGTTTCAAAGCTTCTATTCTTATTCCAAGTAGACCTCGATGAGCTCTATCCAATGATTTAATTAGATTTTTTTATAAACTCAAATTATATGGCCAGAAAGTCAAAAATACCTTCCGTATACGAGAAAAGCCCTGCAGCACCTACCACAGATCCTGCCTCAATTAGCTTAGGAACTACTTACAAAGCTCATATTCTTCTTCCAAGTAGAACTCAATGAGCTCTTTCTACTCGTATAAATGAATTTTCAATGGTTTAAACTACGTAGTCAAGAAGTCCAAAATATCACGGGCATTGCCGATAAGTCATGGGCATCGTACAATAGAACTTGCCCCAATTCGCTTAACAACTTGTTCCAAAGCTCCTATTCTTGTTTCAAGTACAACTCGATGAGCTCTATCAAATGGAATATTAGATTTTTTATAACCTCAATTTATATGGTCAGAAACCCCAAAATACCTTCCTTATACGAGATAAGTCCTACAGCCCCTACGATAGATCCAGCCCCAATTCGCATAGGAACTTCTTACAGAGCTCATATTGTTGTTCCAAGCAGATATCAATGCGCTCCCACTAATTGTATGAATCAATTCTCACTGACTTAAACTACGTGGTCAAAACGTCCGAAATACCAGCGGCATCGCCCCAGAGTCCTAAGGCCTTGTACGATAGATCGCATCCCAATTCCCTTAGGAATTTGTTAGAAAGCTCATATTCTTCTTCGAACTAGAAATCAATCAGCTCTATCTAATTCTCTAAATCAATTTTCCATGCCTTAAACTATGTGGTCAAGGAGCCCAAAATAGCAACTGCATAGCCGATTAGTTATAGGCCTTGTACAATAGATCGTGCCCCAATTCCCTTAGGAACTCGTTACAAAGCTCATATTCTTCTTCATAGTAGAGCTCAAACAGCTCTATCTAATTGTATAAATGAATTTTACGTGGCTTAAACTATGTGGTCAAGAAGCCCAAAATAGCAGCAGCATAGCCGATGTATCATAGGCAATATACAATAGACCGCACCCGAATTCCCTTAGGAACTTCTTACAAAGCTCATATTGCTCTTCCAAGTAGGACCCCATCAGCTCTATCTAATTGTATAAATGAACCCTCAATGGCTCAAACCATGTGGTGCAGAAGCCTAGAACAGCAGCATAGCCGATGAATCACACGCATTGTACAATAGATCGCACCCCAATTCCCTTAGGGACTAAATACAAAGCTCATATTCTTCTTCCAAGTAGAACTCCATCAGCTCTATCCAATTGTATAAATAAATTTTCAACGGCTTCAACTATTTCGTGAAGAAGTCAAAATACCAGCAGCATAGTCGATGAGTCATAGGCCTTGTACGATAGATCGCATCCCAATTCCCTTAGGAACTTGTTAGAAAGCTTATATTCTTCTTCCAACTAGAAATCAATCAGCTCCATCTAATTCTCTAAATCAATTTTCCATGCCTTAAACTATGTGGTCAAGGAGCCCAAAATAGTAGCAGCATAGGCGATGAGTCATAGACCTTGTAAAATAGATCCTGCCCCAATTCAGTTAGGAACTTCTTACAACGCTCATATTTTTGTTGCAAGTAGAACTCAATGAGCTCTATCTAATTGTATGAGTGAATTTTCAATGCCTTAAACTGCGTGGTCAAGAAGTCCAAAATACCAGTGGTGTAGCTGATGAGTCATGGGTCTCGTACAATAGATCCTGCCCCGATTCACTTAGTAACCTGTTATAAAGCTCATATTCTTGTTCTGAGTAGAATTTAATGAGCTCTATCTAATGATATGATTAGACTTTTTATAAACTCAAATTATATGGTGAGAAAGTCCAAAATACCTTCTGTATACTAGATAATTGCTGCAGCGCCTACCATTGATCCTACCCGAATTCGCTTAGCAAGTTGTTAGAAAGGTCATATTCTTGTTCCAAGTAGAACTCGATGAGCTCTATCGAATGGTTTAATTAGATTTTTTAATGATCCTAGCTATGTGGTCAAAATGTCCTATATATCTACGGTATACGTGGTGAGTCGTGGATGCGTGTGTTCATGAGGTTTGTCGAACATTGTGGAAAAAATCAATATTTCGGGTATGTTGACCGTATTATTGCAGCGATAAAAAATCTAATGATACCATTCGATAGAGCTGATCGAGTTCTACTTGGAACAAGAATAGGATATCTGCACTGTAAAAAAAATTCGTAGAATAATAAACCCAAAAAGGGTTGATGAAAGTGTAACGTATAATAAACCCTTTTTACCGTATGGAAAATTTTCCTAAACCCTTAAAAAGGGTTTATTAAAGGGTTTAGGAAATTCCTAAACCCTTTCATATACCCTTTCAAAGGGTTTAGGAAAGGGTTTAGGAAGTTCATAAACCCTTTGAGGGTTTATTATACGTTACACTTTCAACAACCCTTTTAAGGGTTTAGGAAAATCATAAACCCTTCGATATACCCTTAGTAAAGGTATATGAAGGGGTTTAGGAAATCAATAAACCCTTACATAAACCCTCAAAATGGTTTATGACGGTCACCAAGTACGGATGGGATTGAGCAAAGGGTTTAGGAAACGTTCATAAACCCATTATAAGGGTTTAGGAAATGCTCATAAACCCAAATAAGGGTTTAGAAAATTCTCATAAACCCATATAAGGGTTTAGAAAATTCTCATAAACCCATATAAGGGTTTAGGAAATTCTCATAAACCCATTATAAGGGTTTAGGAAATTCTCATAAACCCATATAAGGGTTTAGGAAATTCTCATAAACCCATATAAGGGTTTAGAACAAGGGGGAAACGGCGGACTTGAAGTAGAAAAGTACGCCAAAGTACGTCAAAGTAGATTACTTGAAGTAGCTCAAAGTACCACCCAAGTAGTCCAAAGTAGGAACAAGTAGCTTAAAGTAACTTCAAGTAACTTCAGGTAAATTTGAAGTTGAAAAGTACTTCGAAGTAAGCTACTTCAAGTAGCTGAAAGTAACTTGAAGTAGCTTAAAGTAGTTCAAAGTAACTTCAGGTCCAAAAGTCCGCCGTTTCCCCCTTGGTTTAGAAAATTCTCATAAACCCATATAAGGGTTTAGAAAATTCTCATAAACCCATATAAGGGTTTAGGAAATTCTCATAAACCCATATAAGGGTTTAGGAAATTCTCATAAACCCATATAAGGGTTTCGGAAAGAGTGTATAAAACACACTCACACTCGAGACTAGTTTCGAGGCACACCATTTCAACCTGTTACTCTTTCCCCAAGCATAACAACAAAGAATTTTAGGAAACAGCGATACCAAAGTTCACAACTGTACATGTCCCTCTAAGCAAAAAACAAATTGTAAGTGGTTCGAATGATACTCCACAATAAAGTTTAGACCGCCAAATAAGATATTTTTTTTATTAATTTGACAATCTAAAATTTATTGTGGAGTATCATTCGAACTAACAATTTGTTTTTTGCTTAGAAGAACATGTATAGTTGTGAACTTTGGTACCGCTGTTTTCTAAAATTGTTTGTTGTTATGCAAGGGGAAAGAGTAACAGGTTGAAATGGTGTGCCTCAAGATTAGTCCCCAGCGTTACTTATGATTGCGTTTGTCGCGATGAATCTAAACAAAAAAAATAAATTTATATAAATAATACTTACATATTGTTATGAACTTAATATTGTACTAAATAAAGAAAAACAAATATATACATATAAATAAATACTTACTTTGGATTTCTTTGTTCTAACTGATCTAAACAGAAAAAGATAATAATACAGATAAATAATACTTACATATTATTTTGAACTCCATACTACCTAAATAAAAAAAGAAATATATCCATAAGAAACTAATACTTACTTTTGTTTCCATTATTGCTTTTGGTCTAAATAAAAAAGAAGATTTTTTTAAAATAATACTTACATATCATTTTGAATTTCATACTGAACTAAATAATATTAAAAAAATATATCTATAAGTAAATAATACTTACTTTTGATTTCTTGTTGCAATGGATCTAAACACAGAAAGATAATTATTAATGTTAATGATACTTACATATCATTTTGAACTTCATATTGCACTAAATAAAGAAAAACAAATATATACATATAAATAAATACTTACTTTGGATTTCCTTGTTCTAATGGACCTAAATAGAAAAAGATAATAATACATATAAATAATACTTACATTTTATTTTTGAATTTCATACTAACCTAAATAAAAAACGAAACATATATAAAAAAATAATACTTTCTTTTGTTTCAGTTGTTGTTGCGATTGGTCTAAATACAGAAGAAGATTTTTTTTTGCAAATAATACTTATATATATTTTGAATTTCATATTGAACTAAATAAAATTAAAAAAGATATATAAGTAAATAATACTTGTTTTTGATTTTGTTGTTGCGACTGATCTGAATAGAAAAAAAAGATTGATATAAACAATACTTACATATTATTTTGAACTCCATATTAACCTAAATCAAAAAAAACATATAAGTAAACAATACTTACTTTTGATTCTGTTGTTGCGATTGGTCTAAATTAAAAAGAAGATTTTTTAAAATAATGCTTACATATTATTTTGAATTTCATATTGAGCTAAATAAAATTTAAAAAATATATATATAAGTATATCATGCTTACTTTTGATTTCGTTGTTGTGATTGGTCCAAATTAAAAAGATTTTTTTTAAATAATACTTACATATTATTTTGAATTTTATATTGAACTAAATAAAATTAATATATATATATATGTAAGTAAATAATACTTACTTTTTATTTGTTGTTAGAATGAATCTAAACAGAAAAAAATAATTATTCATGTAAATAATGCTTACATTTTATTTGCAACTCGATATTAACCTAAATCAAAAAGAAACATCGATAAGAAAATAATGCTTAATTTTGATTCCGTTGTTGCGATTGGTCTAAATAAAAAAGAAGACTTTTAAAATAATACTTACATATTATTTTGAATTTCATATTGAACTATATAAAATAAAAAAACATTTATATAAGTAAATAATACTTATTTTTGATTTCTTGTTACAATGGATCTAAACAGAAAAGGATAATTGTTAAAGTAAATAATACTTACATTTTATTTTCAACTTCATGTTAACCTAAATCAAAAGGAAACATTTATAAGAAAATAATGCTTACTTTCGATTTCGTTGTTGCGATTGATCTGAATGGCGAAAAAAAGATTTATATAAATAATAGTTACATTTTATTTTGAACTAATATATATACGTATGTATAAATGTTACTTACATTTCATTTCGTTGTCGAGATTAACTTAACCAAGAAAGACGAGTTTATAAAAATAATTAAGTTTATTATGGTGTTTTTGTGTGTATGAAAACTACGTTTTATCTTGTTTTCGAGGCTGACCTGAATGGAAAAAGAAAAACTATTAATATAAATAATACTTACAATCCATTTTGTTGTGGAAATTATTATCCATTTCAAAATAAAGTGGACTCGGTTGTTTGTTTAATAACTCTGCAACGCTGATAGCTATCGAATCGCAGTTTTCACTGTTAGACAAAGGTTGGGTGAGGGTACCTGTACAGCTAAGAGTCAATGAATTTTGAAAGTTTTATAGAAGTTGTGCAAGTGCTTTTTTATAAAACTCTGACTGACTCTTTTGATTAAATAGATTATTGATTTCAATTGAGCCAAATTGTAGCTGAGTATTTACTCTATAAACGCTGAAAGTTTCACACTTCCGTTATGTGTCTCTGAGATAAAAGACAAAATCTCCTGAAATCGAATGATGCTAAATTTTCAAAGTTTTTTGTCTTAGACCTCTCATCCATAGAGGTAATGGAATCTACTGATTATTGTAACGTTATTAGTTAGATGATTGAAGATCTTTGATTTCTTCATAACACCTCGTGTATGTCTATTTCTGCCGATCTTCACTAATCAATTCAAGAGAAACATTCATTTTTTACTCGTTCGTGTTTATTTTTTTGGCTATTTGATCACACTGACATATGTATGCATCAGTGAAGTTGTCACAAGTGCAAATGGTAGAGAAGGGGGACGCATAGAAATGAATGTCTATCATTTGCCCCAAATTGTGGTTCCCTGAATCAATCCCCAAATCATATCCCCATTTGGGGAAAATAAAACAATTAAGGTAAATTCTGGTCACCAAATGGGGATTTTATTTTGGGCATTTTTTTATTTGGGCATTTTTTTTTCATAAGATACATTATGTTTGTTATGAATCAATAGCATGTTGCTTCTCATACTACATAGTATCAACGAATGTCTATCATTTGTCACAAATTGGTTACCACAAATATATTCTCAAAAAAAAAAATCTCTATTAACTAAACATAATAAGAACAGTTTCCGATGAATCTGGTGACCAGAATTTATTTTGGATTACTACAACGAACAATTCTTAAGGTGAATCTGGTGACCAGAATCCATCTTGGATTACTACGAAGTTCTCTTTTGGGCAACCCAAAATAAATTCTGGTCACCAGATTCACCTCAAAACTGTTCGTTGTAGTAATCCAAAATAAATTTTGGTCACCAGATTCATCGGAAACTGTTCTTATTATGTTTAGTTAATAGAGATTTTTTTTTTTGAGAATATATTTGTGGTAACCAATTTGTGACAAATGATAGACATTCGTTGATACTATGTAGTATGAGAAGCAACATGCTATTGATTCATAACAAACATAATGTATCTTATGAAAAAAAAATGCCCAAATAAAAAAATGCCCAAAATAAAATCCCCATTTGGTGACCAGAATTTACCTTAATTGTTTTATTTTTCCCAAATGGGGATATGATTTGGGGGTTGATTCAGGGAACCACAATTTGGGGCAAAATGATAACCTACCGTTTCAATCAATTGTGACTCAATATTGTTTTCCACAATGACATCCGCTTAGAGGTGTAAGCCGAGGGTCAAAGAGTGGCAGCCGTTTTAATGGTTACATCTTTTGCTCATAGCGGCGCCGCCTACTAGGTTTTATGCTTTCTACGTCGGCGGTGGCTTTAGCCCAGAAAAAGAAACGTTTTCGCTCCTAAAAGTGGAAAAAATGACCCATCGCTTATGTATCGCTGTCAATGGCGGTGGTGCTTCATACTATTATCAAAAATTTTCGTTCGTGGTGGTGGCACACTGGTTGAACTAACTTTTCCATAGCGGTGGTGGCTACGAAATTCTTAAAATTATCGACGATTCCGTGACAGTGGCGGTTCAGCTCGGCGGCTTACACCTCTACATCGGCTGCTTTGAAAATATTCTGGAAATTGTATGCATGCTCGATGAACCTTTGTGCTAAGTCTTCATCAACGGCAGCAATAAAATCGAGCGCACTATCTTCAACCTTGGAAAGACGAAAATTAACATACCTGTTGCTCACGTGCGACTTGAGTTGGGCCCATGTAAGCTTTGTGGAATTGAGTTTACAATGCTTTACTGGAAGTCGCAAGATTTCGACATTGGGGTGTGGGTGTGGCAATGAGTGAGGAAGAGACCAACATCCACACCCATTCCCACACCCAAAAATGGTCATGCCTACCAAAAGAATAATCATTTGTACCATATAATAGGTCATTTGTGCCATAAGAATGGTGATTTGTACCACAGAAATGGTCATTTGTACCATGGCAATGGTCATTTGTGCCAAGACCTTGTTACAGACAGACACAGGTGAATTACGGTTTCTAAACCCTAGCCTTTCAGTCTTGGAAATACACGCTTTCCATGGAAAGGTTGAACAACAAACCCTTGGCCGTAGAATAAAAACCCTTTTCATAAAAGAGTAGAACAAAAAACCCTTAGCCGTAGAATAATAAACCCTTTTCATGAAAGAGTAGAACAATAAACCCTTAGCCGTAGAATAAGAAACCCTTTTCATAAAAGAGTAGAACAATAAACCCTTATCCGTAGAATAATAAACCCTTTTCATAAAAGAGTAGAACAATAAACCCTTATCCGTAGAATAATAAACCCTTTCTATGAAAGAGTAGAACAATAAACCCTTAGCCGTAGAATAAGAAACCCTTTTCATAAAAGAGTAGAACAAAAAACCCTTAGCCGTAGAATAATAAACCCTTTTCATGAAAGAGTAGAACAATAAACCCTTAGCCGTAGAATAAGAAACCCTTTTCATAAAAGAGTAGAACAATAAACCCTTAGCCGTAGAATAAGAAGCCCTTTTCATGAAAGAGTAGAACAATAAACCCTTATCCGTAGAATAATAAACCCTTTTCATAAAAGAGTAGAACAATAAACCCTTATCCGTAGAATAATAAACCCTTTCTATGAAAGAGTAGAACAATAAACCCTTAGCCGTAGAATAAGAAACCCTTTTCATGAAAGAGTAGAATAATAAACCCTTTCATAAAAGAGTAGAACGATAAACCCTTAGCCGTAGTATAATAAACCCTTTTCAAGAAAGGGTAGAACAAAATACCCTTTTTCGGTTGTCATAAACCCTTTTTCTCAGAAACCCTTTCGCACAAAAACCCTTTAAGGGTTTAGCACACAAGCATAAACCCTTTAAGGGTTTAGGAAGATTTTCCTTAAGTACTAGGGTTTATTATTCTACGAATTTCTTTTACAGTGTGGAACAAGTTCCTAAGCGAAGCGAGAAAGGATTTATAGTAGGAGGTCTGGTAGTCATCGGGTATACCGTGGGTGTTTTGGGCTTTTTGTCCAGATAGTTTGTTGCGTTGAAAGTAATTATACCATTAGATAGAGCTCATTGAGTTCTACTTGGAACAAGAATAGGAGTTTTGGAACAAGTTGCGAAGCGAATCCGGGCACGATCTATTGTACAAGTCCCATGGCTGATCGTCTATACCGCTGGTATTTTGGACTTCGTGACCACATAGTGGAAGCTATGGAAAAACCATTTATACCATTAGATAGTGCTGATCGAGTTCTACTTGGAACAAGAATAGGATCTTTGGAACAGTTTCCCTAAGCAAATTGGGGCAGGATCTATTGCACAAGGCGCATGGCTCATCGACTATAGGACTGGTATTTAGGACTTCTTGACCGCATCGTTTAAGCCATTGAAAATCTAATTATACCATCAGATAGAGGTCATCGAGTTCTAACTGGAATAAGAAAAGGAGCTTTGGAACAGGTTCGTAAGCGAATTGGCACCGGATCAATGGTAGGTAGTGCAAAACTTATCGGGTGTAGGGTAGGTATTTTGGACTCTCTGACGATGTAATTTGAGTTTATAAACAACCTAATTATACCATTGGAGAGAGCTCATCGAGTTCTACTTTGAAGCAGAATAGAAGCTTTGGTAGGAATTCTCAAGCATATCGGAGGTGGATGTGCGGAAAGGGTTTTATGGTTTGTATGTTACAAAACACATGTTTTGGATTTTTTCATGCATAGTTTGGGCTATAGAAAATCTTATTATGCCATTAGATAGAGCTGATTGAGTTCTACTTGGCACAACAATAGGTGCCGTTGAACAAGTTCAGAGGCGAATCGGAGCTGGTTTGACTAAATTGAGTATGTGCGGTGTACATAGTAATAACGGGGTTTTGGACTTTTTGACCACACAGTTTGATCCATAGAGAATCCAATTATACCGTTAGGTTGAGCTCATCGAAATGTACTTGGGAGAAGGATAAGAGCCTTAGAATACCTGCCTAGGAGGCATTGCATGTAAGGCGCGACCAATTCTAGCAGACCATTGCTCAATCGATGTCACCGATTTGACTGATATTTTTATAATAGGTAGGCCTAGCAGAGTTAGCAAGAAACTGAAAATTTCAGCTCAAACAAATAAGCCATTTTGGAGATATAGACGATACAAGTCTGAGGGGTAGGTTCCATTCGGAGTACTTTATAGTCCAATACTTTCCAGTAAATCTCCGTTTTCTCGAGAACAACAAGAGATATAACCGAGATTTTTTTACCATAAATACTATCGACGGTGGGCTATATTTTTATGGTAATAAAAGTATCTCATCCCTGGATGATTTTTGCCTAGCATTATATACCATTTTCAGAAAACATCCTCATGTAGATACGGCAAGTTGGTCGGATCAGCGCACTAGAATTAATCGAGAGTAGTTTCATCTGAAAGAGCAGATCAAAATGCATTGACTGACGTTTTCAAAAGTTTCTTGAATTGAACTTTGATAGCAAAGATTTTTTAAACAAGACTGGAAGGCCAAATTTGGGTCCCGACTCTCCCTATGAAGATTGATGATTTATTTTCAAATATTCGATTTAAGTGTTTCAAGTGAGAGCCCATGTCAAGAAACCTCTAAATAAAAAGTTCAGCTCATTTGAACTTTTCTGTCAAAAATGGTGAAACATTTATTTTTGTGAAATATCATAGGATAGCATATATAGTCGGCCCCAATTTTTCTCATATTCATATTCCAGTTAAAGTGCAACCAAGAGATCTAAAATTTTTACCATAAGTTATACTCATGAAGCCCTTTCCATGGGCAAAGTTTCAGGTCAAAATTCGAAGTTTGATTGTTTTCGAATTATCTATGAGAAATTGCCGTGGCCCCCCTCAAGATCATGAAGAAAAATGAAAATTCGAATTTTGACCTAAAACTTTGTGTATATTTAGGATTTGATAAGAATAGTTTATGGTGAAAATTTTAGATCTTTTGGTTGCACTTTAACTGAAATACGACTATTAGAAAGCTTACGAGGGAACATATGCAAGTGTAAAATCGCTTTTGAGTCAGAAGTGGGCGCATCATGTAGGTCTTAGTGAGCTATGAATACCCTGAAAAAAGTTCGGGCTGTTGGTTTATTGCTGCCGAGATATTACATTTTTAC
>CAJNOP010004196.1:0-10992 GCA_905250075.1 Rotaria sp. Silwood1 | reverse complement strand
GAGTCTATGGGCTTTTTTATTTCAAACTGAATTCTAAAATCAAAAAAACCACACCAATTTCTTCCGAATCAAACTTTTCTCGCTTGATACTACGTAGTCTCACTAAAAACCCTTAGTCCCCCCTAGTCCTGCAAAGTCCCCCTTAGTCCCCCCACAAAAAGCTTAGTCCCCGCTTAGTCCCCTGTGCAGGGGACTAAAGCCTATAGTACACAAAACCACAAGCACACCCTCATCCTCACTCGCGCGCCCACACCCGCACCATGGGTGTGGGTGTGTGTGTGGGTCCCAGACCAACACCCACACCCTCAGTCACCCCCCTCCCCTCACTCCTAGACTCACGTTTCAGTTTGAAATCAAGTATTATTTTTATTTGATAAATTCAGACTGAAATTAAATAGCCCATTGTATGCAAAATTAGAAGGTTTAAATATCCTTCATAAAATTAATCGAATAGTCACAGATGGTGCACCAAATCTATCGAAAGCAATATCTTTTATGAAAATCAATGCACAGCATATCTGATGCATAGGTCATCGATTGCATTTAGCTGTAACAAATGCTTTAGCATTATGGCCAAAGAAACAAAAACAAAATGGTGGTGAATTTAATCAAGGTAAGAAGATAAACTCGTAAGTACACAAGTATGAAGTCAACTTCATATATACTTGGTACAGAACTACCTGAATATCTTTATTTGCTGTTGCCTTTTTGTTGGTAAAGGAGAGTGATTTATTTTAGAACAAATACAAACGACTAGAGCGCTTTTTATATTGTTCTCATTTGAATATGATAAAGCTTTATGAATAATGCTGTCTTTACTTATGTAAATGTTGAGCGAATAGAGTTAGTTTAATTTGAAGTAACTGAAAATAGGATATTTAGCGTTAAGTATCTTGTCAAATATATATTCAAAGTTAAAGAAATGAATATAATCTGTAATTAAAGCGCGTAATATGCTTATACTGAACATTAATTGCATACACACTGTTCATCTAAAACTTATACCTTAGATTCATTGCAAAGTCAGTAGGATATGTATAATTGCAATACTGAGTTCATGACGGAAATGAATTACAAAGTAACTCAAAAAAATGAATTACAAAGTAATTCAAAAAAATGAATTACAAAATAATTCGAATTTTATTAATATGTTCTAACTAATTGACCAGGTACTACCAGGTATTACCAGAGTTTACTAGGGTTTGCATGGGTGTGAGTGTAGGTATAGGTGGGTGGCTATGGGTGTCGTGTGATTCTTTTCTTCCATGAACATGCAAATCCATACCCCACAGCCACACCTATACCCGCATCCACACCCACGCACCCACACCCACACTCACACCCACTCCCTGGTAGTAGTACCTGGTAGTATCTGGTAGTACTTGGTAGTATCTGGCAGTTCTGGTAGTACTTGGTAGCACCTGGTAGTACCTGGTAGTATCTGGTAGCCTCTTGTAGTCCCTTGTAGTACTTGGTAGTATCTGGTAGTGCCTGGTAGTATCTGATAGCCCCTTGCAGTCTCTGGTAGTACTTGGTAGTACTTGGTAGTACCTGGTAGTGCCTGGTAGTATCTGGTAGCCCCTTGTAGCCCCTGGTAGTATTTCGTAGTATTTCGTAGTACTTGGTAGTACCTGGTAGTTCCTTGTAGTCCCTGGTAGTCCCTTGCAGTCCTTTGTAGTCCCTTGTAATCCCTTGTAATCCCTTGTAGTACTTGATAGTACCTGGTCAATTGGCGAAAGGTTATTTCTTTCGAGATTTCGTGATGTTTTATCTAGAAGAGGTTTATTACCCGATAATCAGTCGGGTTTTAGAGATGGTTTTCGTCTCCAAACTCGTTTATTGTTATTTCTGGAGGACATATATAGTCTTATGGCAAATAGTGCCCCTGTATGTACCAGTTTTGTTGATTTTTGTTCTGCGTTTGATCAATTACGGCATGAGGGCTGTGTGGGCAAACTAAAGAGATTAGGTATTCCTCCTTCTTATTTAAGATGGATAGAAGCTTGGCTTCTTGATAGAAGGTGCTTTATTGAGATAAATAGTAATAAATCCAGGTGGTTTTCAATTGGAAAAGGTGGCCCTCAGGGTAGTGTGTTAACTCCCACTTTATTCATTAGTTATCATTGTGATATGGGACAATTTCTTTCTCAATGTACTAGTCATTTTTTTGCTGACGACGTCGCAGCTGTACTTACAGGACAATTAGGAGTACGATATACTAATCAATGTATTGATCTTGAAAAACGTATTAAATCTTTTCTTGATTCACTCGAATATTATTCTTGTTTAGCTGATCAGCCCTTAAATAGAACTAAAACTGAAGCTATGTTTAGTGCTCGTGCAATAGGACCCCCGAATTTTAACATTACATTTGATAGTGGTGATGATAAATGTATTAATTGGAAAAAGGAGTACAAATATCTTGGCTATATCATCTCATCTAGACTTGGATGGGGGAAGTTACTAAAGGATACAGAATGTAACGTTAGGAAGAGAATAGCACTTATCAAATCGTTTAAATTGTTTGGTTTTTCGTCCCCTAGTCTTCGTAAAGCTCTGTTTTATTCACATGTCCTTCCTTTATTCACCTGGTTGTATCCCTTATATCCGCTATTTACTCGAAAGCAGCAGCAGGACCTCTCTCAGTTTTACTACTCCTCCCTTCGTCGTACTCTGTGTTGCCTCGAATGGAATGAAAATTTTTTTCATATGTTCTTGATGAAATATCCTTAAAAGATCGTTGTTCCTTATATTGGAATAGGTATCTTAGAGCTTTATCTAATTTGCTTGATGGTAATCTAATTTTTGAAAAAGCTAACCTTGCTGAATTTAGGAAAAGTTGGTTGGATAAGGAGTTCTCCATCATGGGGTTGAGAAGATCTAAAAGATTCGTCCCTTATGAATCAATTTTAGAAAAAGTTTTAACTTGGCTTTCGTCGGTTCCTTCTAACTCTTCTATACCACATTATGAAATGTCTGAAATTGAGCTACTTCAACTCTTTCCTGATTCGTTTTGTTAAAGCTGTGATCAATGTCTTTTTCTATCCGTGTTAACTGTTGTTTAAATTTTGTTCATGTTGTTCATGTGCAGTCTGTTCTGTACGTGTGCCCGTTTCTTCTTTTTTTTCTTTTGTTTATTTTCTACTTTGCACTTTGTATTCATTTTGGATGTGGTTTTCTCATCAGCGTTTTTTGTTTCCTCTGCATTGTTACATGTAGAATCTTTGCTTCTTTTTGTATCTTCTGTGAACCTTTTTTCATTTTTTTTCTCTCTCTCTCTTCTCATTTCTAGTACTGTTAGGATCTTAGGATCGCAGTGATTGCATAATAAAAAAAAAAGTACCTGGTCAATTAGTTAGAACATATTATTAGAATTTGAATTATTTTGTAATTCATTTTTTTGAATTACTTTGTAATTGATTTCCATCATCCAGTGGCAATACTGGTAGTACCTAGTAAGTGAACTGTTTCGTAAATGTTAGGTGCACGAAATTACGAGTCTTCAAAAGTTCGATACTAACTTTTTCTGTAAAGATGTCGGTTCAATCTATTTCTTAATACATTTATCGTGTCTCCTTTTGATATTGAAATTCTTTCAAAACATTGCATTCTCTAAATTTTGTGGATGCAATGGCAAAAAAATACCGTTGTAATATTCCAGGAAAATCCTAGATTGCAACTATTCTGAAGAAATTTTCTTAAAAACAACTTTTACATCTTTAATGTTTAAATGCTCAATATACTAATGCAAATTTGAATAATCAACTTATTATAGATGAAAAACCCCATTCAACATATGAACGATCACCAACAACTGGTGCTTATCAACATAATCAATTACACAAGAACAATCATGTTGTAGCATTTTCTAATAACAAAGAGGTAGTTGGTGGTGGTATTATTGTGGAAGACTATGATGATGTTGGTAAAGAAAACCTATTTACAGATAATAATGACAATGAATCTGTCTTATTGAATGATGATCAGCATATTGAAGATTATGGTAATTATGATGGCAATGATGAAGATTACAATGATAACAAAAATGATGATGATTATGACGATGATGCAAATATTGATAATGATCATACTGATGATAAAAATGATGATGACAACAATAATGATAATGACCGAGCTGATGATAAAAAAGATGATGAAGATGATGATGCTGTTGATGCCGATGATAGTGATGATAATGAAGATAATTGGAGAGTAGGTGCTGAAGTTGATCCCAATGATCCAACATTAACAAAAGAACAACAATTAACCTTATCTGTATTGATTAAATGTCGTAAACTGATTGATATGATTCGAAAATCTTCAATTTTAACTTTATATATCAACATCGTAAAGAACTAAAAAAAAACGTAATGTACTTCGTGATGTTTGGACACGTTGGAATTCTTCATACATGATGATTGATTCATTAAAATATGTTCCACCAATAATTGAAAAGTTATACAATGATAAATATCGTTTAAATATAAAAAATGATCAAGTCGAAAAATTAAATGAATTGGAAATTACTAGTACCGAATGGAATCATTTAAATCAATTACATCATGTTTTGAAAGTGTTTTATAATGCTACAAATATTGTTTCTGGAAAAACTTATCCTGCAATGAGTTCGGCTTATTTCATTTTCATTAAATTGAAATCATTCCTAATGAAAGACTCAAAGGAAAATATGACTGTTAAAAGATTGAAAAAATTATTATTATCAAAACTGATTCATTATTTTGAAGAAGACGAAGTTCAATTAAATCTTTTAAAAGTAAGTAAAAGCAAGTAATATAATTGCTGTTACTATTAAACAATCATCTATACAGTTTTTCATTGTTCTTAAAGACAATAATAAGCATAAAGATGGTAATCTCAATGTTTTGTTGTAGTTACAAGTATGATAAGTTCAAACATTGGATATACTTGATCTTACCATGACGTAAAAAAAGAGAGTACAAATCACGAGTTCTCCTAATTTCATAAATGTAAACCAACGAAAAATTTCAATACATGTTGCAAATATTTTTTTTTCTTTTACAAAAATTTAAGACGTTTGTCTTCAATGAATAATTTTTTTCTAATCGAAGGAAATACTTTATAATTGTCCTATTTTCTGTTACTATTTTTAGATCCGAAAGAGCCTTTGCTTCGAATAAATTCTGATGGAACTGAGTACTTTCTGATCATATGAGAGTCTAAATTTAATATCACAACGTTAACATGTTTACCAAATGATTTCATGCTTAGATGAATCCAAAATAGTTAAAACTGGACAGTTTTATGGGCACTTTTAAAATCAAGTTGAAATGCTTGCATCTTATAATGTAGCTCAGATCATATTACGAGTACAAACTAGAACGAGACTACGTAAAGGTTCAATGCCAGTAACTAAACTACTATATATTATGAATATTTACGACAAATAGAATCAACTAACTGTTTAACTCCTTGATAAAATAAAAAGAATTATCCGTGCGAACATTAAATTAATAGATCTCCTACCATTTTCCAGTCGAAAAATCGATACTTTTGAATGAAAGATCTTTAATAATAAGAAAAGAAATTCTTATAGAACAAACAAAAATTTGTCTCTTTCTAATCTTGTATATTTCCATTTCAGTTTCATAGTTATTTTGATCCAACTGGATATCGGGCTTTATCTGATGCTGATAAACGATCAATCGAATATGATATCAAACAAATGTATGCTGATGATTCGATGAACATCAATAGTTCATCACTATCATCATCATCATTAACAACAGCTGAATTAGTTAATTCTGAGGTGAATTCTACATCTAATACAATGGCAACAACAGCTCGTGCAAATTCATCATCATCATCAAAAGCTTATATGAATAAAAAACTAACAGCCATGGAAATATTTTTGAACAGTGTCGGTGACGACATTGTCCCGAATAATACTACTACTTCTCGTGCAACAATAATTGAAGAACTACATAATTATCGATCATTAGTAAACAAATATAACACTCAAAATCTACCAGATACATTTTGTTTTCTTACGTTTTGGAAAAATTATGAATTTACACTACCTTATCTTTTCAAATTAGCACAAAAATTTGGATGCACACCAGCAACTAGTGTTCCAGCTGAATCAGCATTTTCAACAGCATGTTTTGTGTACAAAAAAGAACGATCACGATTATCGGCAAAAACACTAGAAGCGACTGTTTTCTTAAAAGTAAGTATTACAACTATATAACATGTCGCATAATTAAGTATTGTCTATAATCTAAGTAACATGATATTTTTGCTAATGCTCGTCAATATGCGATTATGTTAGTTGAGTACATTTAACCAGTGTAGTATCTCGACAATAAAAAATGAATTGTTGGATTGGTAACGGATGTCGTGACCTAAATATGCTGAGACGTCTAGTATCTTTTTGTAAGAAAATCATTTATAATTATTTCGTTTATCATTCTAGGACAAACTTGATGAATAAATATACAATGGCAACTGTTTTCTACCTGCTCAAATATTTGACTTTTTACTGTTTTCAGGTCTTGTATATTTTTTCTTATGTATCTGGTCAAACTGTAGTTGAATTTTTTCTACATATCTTTTTTTGTGTATATCATTTATATATGACGTGTTTTTTTATTTTTCTGTTATACATTTTATTCTTAGTTATTACCATAAAATTTTGTTTGAATTAGGATGGTATTATTTATAACACTATGAAATATATAATAAAAGTGCAAGTTTAGTCTTACAAAGACTTACAAGACATTGTGTTTTTCTCATAATATTTTGAACTTTGCTATTTAATTTTGCAAAATAGAAGAACTTCTTCCTGTGTTGTCTAATGTAAATTACCAATACTGCTGGAGTATATTAATAACTAGCGAGAATCCGTGCATACTGCACGACTAGTTTCTCCTTTAACATATGACTTCAGACATTTAACTTTTCATCATATAACAGACATACAGATACGCGATATTATGTATATAGATTAAAGCCTTACGGCCTCATACTCTTATATCGCACATATTTTTATAGTCCATGCAGCCTTATGTCCTCATAGCCTTATATCCCTTGTACCTCTTGTAGCCTTATCGCTTTATTCTCTTACACCCTTCAGGACCTATGGGTACCCTATAGAACGGCCCTTGAGAATCCATAGGTATCCTCATATAATAGCCCTTGAGGGTCTATGGGTACCCACATATAATAGTCCTTAAGGGCCTATGAGTACCTCTGTAGGATAGCCTTTGAGGAACTATGGATATCCCCATATAATAGCCCATGAGGACCTATGGTACCTCCATATAATAGCCAATGAGGACCTATGAGTACCTCCATAGGACAGCCTATGAGGACCTATGGGTACCTCCATATAATAGCTCATGAGAACCTATGGGTGCCTCCATAGAATAGCTTGTGAGAACCTATGGTCCCTTCATATAATAGCTCATGAGGACCTATGGGTACCTCCATAGCATAGCCCGTGAGAACCTAGGGGTACTTCTATATAATAGCCCTTGAGGACCTATAGGTACCTCTACATAACAGACTTTGAGGACCTATGGTTACCTCCACATAATAGCCATTGGTGCCTTTCCTTATAGCCTTATTTGGCCATTAACGCTTGACCTTTGACCCGGCACAGACAAATAGACAGACACAGACACACTGAACATTATATATATAGAAGATATTTTACGTTATAACGATTGGCACATAGAGATATAAGAATACTCAATCAATTCCATATTATTGCTTATATCAGTATTTTATCAGCCTGAGAATCAATGCATTGCAATATATTAGAAAAGAGGGAAGTACTGCTCGATTAGCGGAATAAAGATCAAATGACTAAGTACCCAGTCGTGACTGGGACCCAGTTACTGGCACTGGTGCATCCCTAGATCCAAGAACTAAAAATTATTCAAATAATGTTTCTTAACCTTCTGATGATAGACAATGCTTTGAAAAAAAAACCGACTTGAAAGCATGAAGAATCGTTTATGAAATGAGTTTGGCGTCAATTATCGATGACAGTTAAATACCACTGACCTGTGCCTTTGCAAATTTGATAGAATACAAAATTTCAAGAAAATGCTTCATTACACTTTTTTCAAGTTTTTTCTTTCAACGAAAGAAAACACTGTCATATATGGGCGATATTGTGTCTATTCTCATTGCGCAATGTAAGACAGAGAAACTAAATTCTGTGACGAAGATGATCGTTTGCTTTACATTTGATATATCTTCTATACTGATACATGAGTAAATTAGCAATCAACTGCGGAATCATCCCATTTTATTCGGAGACATAATCGAACGCATATTGCATCACAAGAAAATAGTGGCGTAGTCAAGGAATTGGAGGTTGAGTCCCTTCTTTTACTGGAGCTTTAAGTATCTCCTCCCTCACACACTTGGAATTTTCAAAATGATCTTTTGGTAGTAGAAACTGAAGGAGCAAAACAAGCATGTGCAATCTCTTTCATTTGATAGTGTACAGCTATTTTCTGGAGAAGCCAGAGCAGCGAATGGATGTGAACCCCAATAATTTAAAATTATACTACGGTGTGTGCAACACGTCACCAAATTTTATGAAAATTTAGAACTGGTTACTTTTTTCGTTAAAAATCTCAAGCTAAGCAACTTTCTCACCAAAAAATGATGACGAACCATGTTCTAAAAACATTCGCTTCACAACAATCAACAGCTACATGACTGTAGCCGTTCTAAAATGTTTCTATTTTTCCTTGTTATTACAAGCTTAGTCTCTTTTTTTTCTCAAAAGCGTTTTGTTTTAGAAAATTTGTCACAAGCGTGACCAATTTCGGCGGTGAAACCGCTAAGCAATATTATTAACTGAACTCGATAACGCTTTCCTTTTCAGAAAGAAAAATAATGGAAAGCGGAGTTTTGTCATGATTCCGCAAAAACTTCTCGTTTCACGAAACAGTGACTGCTGTGCAAGCGAAGTTAACATCAAACTCTTTCAATGTTGATATTAAACCTTGGCGTGTATTTCTCTTCGGAAAATATTGCTTTAGATCAGAACTCATCAGTATAGCCACCTACGGTGGCAAAAAGCTAAAGTATACTTTTTGAAAATTCAATATCAAGACATTTTCATTCGAAAGCCTTGCAAGAGAAAGTCGATATTTTTTGAAAGGTTGCGAAAGTTTGTTCTTCGCGCAAATTTGACGCATTTTACACTGCGAGAAAACCCTAATACTAGCTTGCATGTGAAAAACTTATTGACTCCTTCTTCAACTTTGCTAACTGGAGGCTATTCCTGACCACTTTACCGTGGCTAAGTTCATTCTCTAAATAGCAATACATCAAAGCACAACAACCTTAAAGATGTACATGATTACGAGCAGATATAGATTCGTCTACAATCCTTAGAATAGCTGGATTTTATAAAAATACAGCCATGTATTGTTGTGAACATTTTTCATGATATGAGATACACACTGAGCGAACTTCTAAAAAAAACTGGTGGCTGAGACCCTAATCAGCCATTTTTTTTTTGTTACGCCACTGATAAAACGTTAGCATATGCTGTCATAAGGTAGACTAGGATATGCCTGAAGAAATGAGCACACAACACACTAATCTTTTTGAGCAACGTTGCGCATAAAAGTACCCACTATTAGATTTATCTGTAGTTCTTCCACTATGACAGAAAAAATTAACAGGTCAAAATCGGGACTAATCATAGAACGAATCGAACCTCTAAGAATTCAAGTATTGATCAAAATCTAATATTCACTCATATAAGTTAGACTTTCTTTTGTGACAACATTACGATTTATATATCTTTCAACCTAACATTCCTATATGGATATACGAGATGCATATCCAAACAATTTACTTGAATGATTTAGACATCTCTACTGCTCTCGATCTTGAAATATTCATGCTTATGATAGAAACTTTAGACAAAAAAAGTACCTATGAATGTCCGAGAATCTTCGGGTTTCTTTGCTAATATATGTTATCTAATATAGTACAATAATCAATCATTTATTGACACGTGGTTGATCAAACACAATTTTACAGTTTGTTTTGCGTTGATTCGATTATCTTTGTTGCTTTTGCTGCTTAACATAAAAGCTTCTCGTTCTCGAAATGAAAAGAATTAAGGAGGAAGTATGCGAGAGTAGGATGACTATTTCAATATCCAGATAAATGTTAATCTAAAGTATTGAAGTTTTGAAAAGGTGCAACATTTTCCAAAGCACTCATATTGCATATTGTTGCAGTTCCGCTATAGCAGACTGATATGATGTCTTATAAGAGTTTCCAGGAAAGTAAATGACTTGTCAGAAACTATATAATCTTACTGAAAACAAAAATATTTTTTTCAACAATCTACGAAGTTCACAGCAATAAAATGTTCAGTGGAGGGAAATCATATACAGCGGTGCTCAAAATTGATCGTACACCTGACAAATGACCTTGTTTCTCTAATATCTCAAGATAACTTCAAGATATAAAACTGCGATTTTCGCCAAAATATAGCCTGATTGTCATAGTTTATCTGCTGAAAGTTTCATCTCTTTGAGTCGTACATTTGTTGTACTAGGTCAAAAATAGTAAAATGATCTTTTTTGATTTGGCTCAAAATTGACTATACACCGCACGTAAAAATATATGAAAATTGTACAAGTGGATGTTCTCCATCCCATGCTTTCAAATGAGAATACGTGTTCAGAAAAAATTCTTTAAAGAAGTTCTACTTGCTTTTCCGTACCCCGGCACTTCGTCTCGTTACTTTTCGTCATGTACAACTCGTCCCAATTGCACTTAGTCCCTTTACAATTGGTTCTCCTACAATTCGTCCCAACTGCATTTCGTCTCCTTACATTTCGTTCCAACTTGATCTCAACTCATAATTTTACTAAAGTCAATCTTTATAGTTTTACTCAAAAATATATATTGTGGCTACTTCCATGGTACTTGTGACACGAAATACACAACATTCACCAAATCGTT
>CAJNOP010004195.1:0-10994 GCA_905250075.1 Rotaria sp. Silwood1 | reverse complement strand
TGTTATTAATGTTGGTTTATTATCATATATTTTTGAAATATTATATGTATCTAACATCACTATAAGAATATCAACATCAGTTAAATTATACCATTCATTTTTTCTTCTATAAAGATAAACTATATTCCAATTCAGCATTCTTTCTAACGAATATGCAAATTCTTTAGCTGTAAATAGATCACCTGATAATGGATTACGTTTTGGGTTAGAAACAGCAAATGCAATCGTTGGTTTTTGTAAATGATTATTGTTGAGATTATGATGATATCTTGAAAGTTCTTCACGTGCGTCATAATTATTTCTTGCCAAGTAATACGATTGGCCAATTGTTACACTTTTCCAGTGATATATGAATGCACTTCTACAAAGTGTTAATGGTATAGAATTATGGTTTAGTCGTACGATAACTTCATCTTCTTGTCCTACAACTGTATTTTGTGGATCAAAAAGTATTCCTTTCGAATATTCTGCTTTGTAAATACCTGGTTTTCTAAAGCCAAATATAAGTCCATTAAAACGATTATGAACATGATAATGAACATTAGCTTGCGTATTATCACGAAATAAAATTTGAAGATTATCTTGAACTAATTGATAATTAATTGGATCATTAACAAAATCTATTTCATCTTTTGTTAAATTAAAACGATATTCAATAGATTGTTCAGGACAATGACCAACTCCTTTTAATCTACTCATACATGTAACGAAGGGATATTTCATTAAAAATTTATTTAATTCTGTTATAGCACCCTTCGGAATAAGTATATCATTATTAGCTATTAATAAATTAGTATAATCACTTTTTTTCCATAATTGATATCCTAAATTCCATGAATATGTTAAACCATGAGGTCTATCATTTGATATGATTGAATATTTATGAGATTTAATGTATTCTACAGTCTTATCTGTACTAGCATCATCAATAAATAAAATATCCAAATTATCTTCTAGTACAGATAGACTTCTCATGCACTGTTTTGTTACATCAAGATGATTATTTGTTGTGATAACTAATAAAGTTGATGCAGATTTATTGAAATGATTTATCGGTTTAATCAGCTCATGAAATGTATCTTCTTTATTAGTTGTCGATCGTAACCTAATCCCTTGCATCGTACTTATTGACTCCAAAAGACGTAGATCATAATGGAGTATAAAAAATAGAACTAATAGACATGAAAGAGTCATTAATTTCCATTTGACCCTATGTTTGATTAAACCAAGTCTTGACATGTTTGTTGATTATGACTCGAAACGGTAGAACAAAATGAACGATGCTTGATACGATTGAAAGCAGTAAAAGTATTTATATCAGTAAAGAATTTCTGTCTAGTTTTGTATGTCTAAATACATATATATAACTATATGAATAATTCGATTGGCAGATAAGAACTTTTTGAAGCTTCAGAGTGTCGATCGGGTGTGGATGTGACTGACTATGAAGAGAAGACTCACACCCACATCCTGTTTTGGGTAAATATTGTTGAGAATAGCTTCATCAAATTATATCCAAGCAAGGTTTCTCTACCATATTTGTCAAAAGTAGCCTGTCAAATTCAACTTTTTGAATACAACGGTTTTGTCATATAACTAACGAGGGAACATTCTCAAGTGATACCAACTACTCGGGCTCATATTTTGTTCATAAGTAGGATCTAGTAAGACTAGAAAAGTCTAAAATATTTCGTGCCATTCGATCTTTCTTTTAAAGTTATGACCGTTTTACTGAATTTTCGACCTTGAGTAAGGAATTTATAGAAAAATTGAATGATGAAATTTTGAGCTGAAATTTTGCCTAAGAATAGGTCTCATTAATATTAGAAGATAGTAAAAATTTTAGTTAAAACGGATATTTCTTTATCGAGATATTGCATACCGAATAGAAGTCAATTTTATGAACATTTTTTGGAAAATGATCGTTTTCTTCAATATGCAATATCTCAAGAAGGAAGTGTCAGTTTTAACTGAAAGTTTTACTACGTTCTAATATCAATGAGACCTATTTTTAGGCAAAATTTCAGCTCAAAATTCCATCATTCAATTTTTCGACAAATTCCTTACTCAAGGTCGAAAATTCAGTAAAACGGTCATAGCTTTAAAACAAAGATCTAATGGCATGAAATATTTTAGACTTTCTCTAGTCTCACTAGATCCTACTTATGAGCAAAATATGAGCCCGAATGGTTGATATCACTTGGAAATGTTCTCTCGTAAGTGAAATATCAGAGATTCACTAACATTTGTATCAGAACGGATTTTCTTGAAAAAATCTACTAAAGGCTGCTGGAAGTTTTGAATCAACGCAACAAATGCTTCGTAATTCTTACTTTTTCTTCCATTCCATATCCTGAAAAATATATCAGCCTACAACTCTTATCAACCATTTTTTACGAAAGTGTCTGATAGCAATTTCAATTGTACGTTTATTCAAATTATGATATTTTGCACAATGAAAATCTAGAATGTAAGAAAAAGAAATTTTAAAAATTTTATCTTTCACTAAAATGTTAGTCATAATGATTCACCTAAGTTCGTTAATGCAACTGTCATATCATTTGCATCCTTGACACAACTTTGTAATTTTGCTTTACCACTGTGCTCATCATTTGCGAAGACCAAAGGATATGGGTGGGGGTGTGGATTTACTCTTTATTCAATCAACAATCACACTCACACCCATAAATTCTCTTAAAGAGTGTGATTTTGAATGTTGAGAGCCCGCTTTGCTAATTATAAGAACATTCGGCTTCCATCAAAATCTCTTGTTTGAATCTTGAATGGACTTAATATTAACATCTCGAAAAACTGCATATTTATTTGATCGGTGGTTTTTCTATTTAATTAATCGTCAAGAACTGCTCATAAGCAGTTCTTGAGGAAACGATGTTTCATATCACATCGTTTAAACGATGGTATATTGACCAAATTACGCGTTTATCGCAAAAAACGATTTTGTATGTCATAAAGTAATATTATGTTCTTGTCGTTTAAACTTCGAATTGTATATGTCATAAATAGTGATTCGTTGACGTTAAAACCATAATTTTTTATTATTTCATCTGTCGTAAACGATTCTTTGCTTGAAAAAAAGGTTTAATATTCAAGAATCATCTTCGTCTTACTTGTAACTTGGCCATTCATCTAATTTTATTAATTTGATGATGGACAATACACGTTCGTTCTTTTTTTCAATATCTCAATACATTCCCAATGAGTAGGTCTCATTTTGTTTTCGAAAAAGCAGAAGTCAAATTTTCAACAAGTTAAAATATTTTTTTAAAGAAATGAAAGTTCATGCATCTGTAAAACATAAGACATGAGTAGAAGTCGTTTCTACAAACTTTTCTTTTTGTTTTGATATTTGTTCAAAAGACTTCTACTCATGCCTTATGTTTTAAAGATGCATGAACTTTCATTTCTTTAAATAAATATTTTAACTTATTGAAAATTGAACGTCTGCTTTTTCGAAAACAAAATGAGACCTACTCATTAGAATGCGTTTAGATATTACAAAAATCTGACTACACTCTTTCTTCTGACACATCGATCGTTTTTTAGAATTTTTTTTCTATACTCTTAGCAGGTAATTAGAAATTTGTCGATCGCTCAAGGATGATGCGTTTGTCTTACATCTGATAAATATTCTATCGAAATCTTCTCAAGTTTTCGTTATGAATTCTCAAGTCTAGTTTATTCTAATATCTGTGGAGAAATATATAATTAGTTACAAAGTTGTGATTTATGACAATCTCGATGAATAATGAAAGAAGAATCTAAATTAGTTTATTAGTATCAGATATGTATGTGATAACGAAACTTAGATTTTTAAGAAGAATTAATGAATTGATACGACAAACGAAAAATTCTGGGGGAAAACTACCATAGATAAAACGATGTCAATTTTTTGGTATATTTTATCAAAAGAAAACATTGAACAGCAACACTATTGACGTACTTCTAAAATTTATTCATTGTTGAGACTATTTTCTTTCTCATTCTTTAACAGTCGTCTGTCATAGATAAAAAATAATTTATTGCTACAAAAGTTAATAGAGCACCTAAGTTTTTTATTTGATTACTGTAATCTTTATGACTTACGCATATTTATCATCTAGTTGTTCTTTTAAGATTTATACTGAAAACGGAATATATACTCAGCATTATATTCTTTTTATGGTATAAGAGTGAAAAAATTAAAGTTTCTTCGCATAAGAGTTTCAATCGACGACGAACTCAGTAAAATAACAAGCTCTAAAATGAAATCATTAATGAAACTAAGCTATTTAATATTTTTTTCAACTGATTTATTAAGATCAATCAGTGTGATGTTTCTTTCTAACTACAAACATTATCAAACACAAATAAATAGACAGAAGAAGAATATATATAAGAGTAAAATAATGTCTTTGTTTTTCTATTCTATTGTTTTAAACATTCTAATGCAGACGTATATAACCGTTATATAACCGTTTCAGAGACTATTTAATGTGAATAACGCTTGGAAACGCTGACTAGACGTAAAAACGGCAAGAAAAGTGATCATCACGTTTTTTCTTGCCGTTTATCACCGTTTCCTAACAGAACGGGTGATTATGACAGTTTAAACGGCATTTTCAGCGTTTCACTTCTTCCTGGGCTACGTTAATAATTTTCTCGATTTGCTAAATATACTTTATCCTTTATCCATATTTAATGAGTGTCTTTCGCCTTTTAATCTCTTTGCTATGGTTTGTTTCAGATGTTTGTGATCTATTTCTCATTCTTTTGAGTTTTGCTAATAAGCTATGCTGTTCTCGTTTTGTACAACTGGAAAAAGATCATTTTTCAGTAAGTTCAGCAGTGAAGCTAACGCTGAACCATGCGTGCTTATAAAAGAAATAGAGAGCTTAGAATCTTGTACAAGGCGATATGTAGTTTCGCACCAGGCATACGAAATCTTCTAGTACCTAAAGAAACCATACAAAGTTGCATGAAGGGTGTGAGTGTGGGTGGGTGGTATGGGTGTGGATTGTGCGTGGGGTGTGGGTGGGCGTGGGTGTGCGGTGTGGGTATTCGTGTGGATCTCTTCACATCTTCTGAAAATCGCGACACTCACACACCCACATCCACACCCCATACCCACGCCCACACCCACACCCACACCCACCCACATCCACACCCACACCCACCCACATCCACACCCACACCCCACCCACACCCCACACCCACACCCACACCCCACACCCACCCACACCCACACCCCACACCACCGACACCCACACCCCACACCCACACCCAATATATACCATGCTGTAGAGCTTTTCGAGGTGCATCGAATGGTATATAGCAAATTCTGTTTCCATAAGACTTTGAAGGAATTAGAGTCAATTTACTGACAGAGGACTCTACGCCCATGTTCACATCCATCCACATCTACATCCACAAGATGACTGGAAATGCTACGTATATCATGTTATAGTCCGTCAAAAACTCTATAAAATCGTATGTGAGAAAAAAATGTTTTACAAATACTTTCGATTAATATCAAGGACCGCAATATCCATTAACTTATTATGCTTAGGTATGGGTGCAGGTATGAATGCGTGTAGATGTGTAGTCGTCTATCAGTAAATTGATTCTAATTCCTTCAAAGCCTTATGGAAACAGAATTTGCTATATACCATTCGATGTGCCTCGAAAAGCTCTACAACATGGTATAGTTGGTTCCTCATTTCTGAATAGGTTATCCTATCCGACGATGTCCTTTAAACACCGTGACCAGAACTTTTGGTTTACCCTAAGTAACAGTTTTGACAGATAAGTCTATAAGCTTGATCATGTGAAACTTCTTCAAAATCCGGTTTTAAAATATTCTTTATTTTTATTCAATAATTTTAGTAGAATTATTCAAGTTTGCTTCATAATTCACCTTAATTTCAGAATTTTCTGATCAAAATTTATCGTCCACCGATTGAAATTAAAACTAAAATTCGCCTGCATTTTTGACTAAGATATAGTAATAATGAATTTTCACGTTGTGAATTTTAAAAAAATTACTAAATATTGACCTCATGCTTCCCCATGTAAATCGGTTGATTACCACATATTGCACGTCATATTTATTCAATAAGTGATTTATACGGAATCTTAAATTTAAAAAAAGGTCTTGTGTCACTTATAGAGATATAAAAAGTTTTTCTTTCTTGATGAAATTTTTTCATGATAAAAGAATTTTTCTCAATTAAAGATATTATTTTTATTTTTCAAAAAATAATTTTTTTTCTAAATGAAAAATATTATTTCTAATGATTAAAAAAAATTTTTCTCTCTGGACAAAAATATTATTTTCAGTTTTCAAAAAATGAAATCAAAAGTTAAAAAGCATAAAAAAGAAATAAAAAGTATTATCTTCTTATGAATTAAAAAAGGGCGCTTTGATATGAAAAGAATAGTTCATATTTCGATCAACTGTTCGATGAAAGTGAATAGTAAGTACCCATGTTCAAATCTACTTCTCCGCATATATTCGATAGGTTTCGACGACTCGAAATTTATATTCGATGGGTTTGGACAACTCGCAATTGAGACATCTATCGGACAAAAATTCTTTTTTTCGATCAAATTCCGATCCATCGGAAACGACCATTCGAGTGGTTGAAAACCGCTAGTAAAAATAACCTATCGCCGAGCCTTCGACCCATCGGAAAATGGCAATCCGAGGGGTCGATTTGAAATTTCGATGCCCAACGGAAGCCAAAATCGACGCGTCAAAATACCTATCGGATGGCCGGTTGGGTTTGGATGTGAATTTACTCTTTTATTTATTGAAAACACAATTTAACATTTTTCTTGGAAACTGATGAATAATTATCTACATTGCTTTTTTATAATAATACACTATATTCATATAATGATGCCATGATGATTGTATTTAATAAAAAAAAAAATTAATAAGGAGAGTTATTGATCAATCATAATGATAAGATCATTGGCAGTTTAGTTAATTATATCGTTCTTATTGACACATAAATTAGATATTGTTTGAATTATGTGATATGACACTTACATAAGATGATCTGTATCTTTTGATTACAAGAAATAGAAAAGAACAACTTCAAAAAGGGCCAAAAAAAAATTAGAACTCATCATCAAGTGAGTTAATTATCTAATGATGAACTATGATTTCTTTCTTTTTCAAAAACAGCAAAATTTCAATTATATTTGAAATATACAGATAACATCAGTAATAATAGTTGACAAAATGACTATTTTATATAAACATTCATGTATATCAAACATAAAAGACAGAAAAAAAAAATTTACATTACAAATACAAATAAGATACAAAATTTCATTTTTCAAGTAAAAATTCAAAAGATTATTGATCTTTATGTAGGAAAAGATAGGTACCTATTAATTTAAAATGTATTTTTCTTTATGAATATTTTGAAAATTTGTTTTGTTATTTCAAATAACAATTTGTTCATATTGGTAAAGATGATGTAGAAAGAATACCATACGTTTCTATATATGCATTGGTTTAAAATATTGATTGGATGATGATCAACATTTACACTATTGCCCATCATTCTATATAAAAAGTTAGATAAACAATTATAAAGGAGGAGGGTGGATAAGGCCAGTTTGGGATTCCCGTTAGAATTGATTTATTCTCATATTGCCTCTTTTTTACCAACTGCGTCGCAGTTATGAGCAGAGTCAATTCTGCATCGCAGTTGTGCGTAACTGCGAAGTTTTTATCGAAACTGCGCGTAACTGCGGCGCATTGATTGTAGTAAAAACTCCATATGTTCGACTACGATCGAACTGTGATGCAGTTACGCGTAACTGCGATAAAAATGTCGCAGTTTGATCGCAATCGAACATATGGGTTTCTATCAGGTTTGAAAAATGAGTGATAACTGATCACTTTTCAACTTTACTCTCCGAAAATGACATTGACGATTTTTGTGCCTGGGATCCCCTACGGATATCATGAAAAAAAAAATTTCTTTTTTCAGAAGTCAAAACTAGATGTGCTTGTAGATTGAAAGATGCTGATTACGAATATTACAATAAGAACTCTCAAAACTCCTTTATTCCTTAAATAGTCCTAACTGCCTTGTGGACCCCATTTTCCTTGTTGGGTCCATCATTGAATAAGTACTCATTGAAATCTAAAGAAAAATATTTTATCTAACTCAGAATTTCAAGATCTTCACGAATCTGAACATTTCACACTGAAAAAATCTAACCCTTGGAAGAAAAACATTGGTTCGGGGGTAGAAATTGGTCCTTTTTTTTAATACAGAAGTTTTTATCCCCATAATTTTTCATGAAGTCATACGTGTTTCAATGTCAAATTTGAAACATAAGGGCAACTTTTCAAATTCTATCTAATGATACTCTGAAAAATAAAGAAAAAGTTGTACTACGAGGTCAAAAACCCGAAATATGGGCAAGTTCGCCTTTTTCCCATTAGGTTTCTCAATATTCAGTTAGCTTTCAGTATGAGAGAAAACTCTTAGTCAACTCATAATTTCACAATTGGCGTAGCTTTTCGAGCTCTATCGATTGGTAGTCTTAAAAGCAACAACGAATGGATGTAACAGAGTCAAAAGTACCAAATATGGTGAAATTTGACCTTTCTTCATTGGATATGCCTATATTCCCATGATTTTCAGCATGAACCCAGCCGTACCACGACGCCAAATTTAGATCATGAGGGTAATTTCTCAGTCTCAATCGGGTAGGGGTGTGTTGGATCTTCTTACCCATACCCATACCCACATCCCTCTCTATGATTATCTGGAAGTATCAGGCTTAGTATGAAACAGCCATCTTTTTTTGTTTCGTATCGTTATTAGTAATCCGATACAATTTAACAATTCATACCGATCAATGAGAAAAATGATATGGATTAGAACATTAATTAAGATTCTCTTATCGAAAATTCTTGATAGAAAACATTTTTAAAAGTTATAATGTGGACATAATGCAAAAAGAAGATATTTGATTATTGATGATTATTACCTGTGTCTTTGTCTCTGTGAAGCATTTATTAATAACAAAATTATATGTATAATAAATGTTATTAATAAATAACATGAGAGACAAAAATAGTGTATAAATTGCAACACAAATTAAGCCAATGCCAATTGAAATAATCCAATAGCTGATCGTATTAGTTAAACCATATTTCTACGTAAAAAAAAAAGATAAAAATAAATTCTAATTGGCATAATTTCAAAATAGATTTTATTTAACCATTTTTTTGACAATTACGAAGATTTTTTATTCGTATTATTTTTCTTTTACTTATACCGTATTTCTACCCATAGAGACAAGATTCGTTGACTATTCTTCGTTTCATTTTTCACATATAGTTGCAATGCAAATTGTCTTTGACTTTGTGCGGACTAATATATGAAATCGTACTGATAATCATCTAAATTTCTTGTCTCTACTAATGGATTACATTAGAGAGTTGCGAGTCTGCATTTTTATGAACTCAAACTCGAATTTGAAGTTCTTTAGATTGTATCTAATACATAACTGTTTGAAGATGATCATTTTCTCATGTATTTTCTTTCTTTTTCTGATTTAAGTTTTTACATGTCTGTATTTTGTTTCTTTATAGATCCTTTTATGATATAGATATAATTTTCCTCTTTTGTTCTAACTAACTGCGTAATTAGTTCTTCTTTCTATTTAAATTTTAACATTGATTAACACAAAAAATATTCAACACATAGTCATTTATAAAGTAATTAATACACCTCAAATAGAGTCGTTCCAGCAGTATCCGAAGGTTCAAACAATAGAGTACACTAGCCATTAGAGTAGATAGGGGCTATTCTGAACGCAGTTTTTAAATTTGAAACTAAAAGTTTCATAACTTTTTTATTTTTTGTTATTTTTAAGAAAAAAAAACATTGACATGTAGTTTGAAGTGTTCTCTACATTTCTATCTAAAAATTAAAAAAAAAATACCTGCGTGAATTCATTCAGCACCTATTTTGCTATGAGCACCGTGGTCTGTTCATAATAGCCACTACACGGGGCTATTATGAACACTCAGCCAAAATAGCTGGAAAACTTGAGCTTCACTCTAAATCACTTTACTCATCATGAGATCAAGATTAATTAGGAATTTTTGTACCAATAGATAGAGCACCTTTTAGAATACAATCGGTAAGATTAACTCGTTTATTTTCTTTTATTTTGGTTTAACAGTAATTAAAATAGTAAAATTAAAAAAAAATACTTTTGTTCAGAATAGCCCCACGTGGGGCTATTATGAACACATGCTTGCTGTAGTGTGGCTATTCTGAACGCTATATTAAAATCATAGTAATATTCAAGTTTTATATCTGATCACTTTCCAAACAAACGGAAGGTCTGATTGAAAAATATTCGCAGAAGAATTCATAGATAATACAATTTCGAACAATCGTAGACAAAACTCTACATCATTAAAGCAATCAATAAAAATTTTTTATAACAGACATAAATATTGCTTATTCATCAAGATTATTTCTTTTAAAGATATTTAATATTTTTCATAAAGAGTCCGTTTTCAAAGATACGGATATTTTAATTTTATAAATTTGTATAAATCCTGAGACACATTGCATATCTTTAACGGTATAATAAGTAATAAAACATAGACAAAATAGGAAAATGAGAAAATAACTATCCGAAAACAAGTAGGGTGTTCATAATTGAAAACTTTAGCAAAAATCGTTTTTTCCCTTGATAGAATAGAACTCAGAGTTGCATAGGAACAGATTTAGGTTTCGTTTTTCAAAAAAATTTTTTCATTAAAAGAAAATTGCAAATATTGTTATACACCACGATGTGAAAACAAGAATCTAGATACTGGTCTATGTAACCTGTTTTTTCTCCTAAAATACGTTCGATTTATAAATCGATTTCTTTTTGTTTCTCACTGAACATTGAGCTTAGAAAATAATAAAAACTTTGGTATATATACCAAACTTTTTATT
>CAJNOP010004194.1:0-10995 GCA_905250075.1 Rotaria sp. Silwood1 | reverse complement strand
CACCAAATCCACTCAAATTCCTCACCTCTCAGAGATAGGGTATCCATTTTTTTTGGGTATCCATCTCGTTACATCAAATCCACTCAAATTCCTCACCTCTCAGATATAGGGTATCCATTTTTTTTTGGGTATCCATCTCGTTACACCAAATCCAGTCAAATTCCTCACCTCTCAGAGATAGGGTATCTATTTGGGTATCCATCTCGTTACACCAAATCCACTCAAATTCCTCAATGTTTTAAGATATGCTGTTCTGTCAAAATCTCGATACCCGACCTCCGGATATTATGACACCACTCTATAAAGTTGAGGATTTTGAGTGAATTTGGTGTAACGAGATGGATACCCAAAATGCACACCCTATCCTTCAAAGTTGAGGATTGTGAGTGAATTTGGTGTAACGAGATGGATATCCCAATGGATACCCTATCTTATAAAGTTGAGGATTTTGAGTGAATTTGGTGCAATGAGATGGATACCCAAAAAAATGGATACCCCATTTTTAAAAGGTGAGGATTTTGAGTGAATTTGGTGTATCGAGATGGATACCCAAAACTTTGGATACCCTATCCCTGAAAACTGAGGATTTTGAGTGAATCTGGTGTAACGAAATGGATACCCGAGAAAATGGATATCCTATCCTTGAAAACTGAGGATTTTGAGTGAATTTGGTATAACGAGATGGATACCCAAAATGGACACGCTATCCTTCAAAGTTGAGGATTGTGAGTGAATTTGGTGTAATGAGATGGATACCCAAATGGACACCCTATCTTATAAAGTTGAGGATTTTGAGTGAATTTGGTGTAACGAGATGGATACCCAAATGGATACTCTATTCTTAAAAAGTGAGGATTTTGAGTGAATTTGGTGTAACGAGATGGATACCCAAAAATTTGGATACCTTATCTTATAAAGTGGAGGATTTTGAGTGAATTTGGTGTAACGAGATGGATACCCAAAATGCGCACCCTATCCTTCAAAGTTGAGGATTGTGAGTGAATTTGGTGTAACGAGATGGATACCCAAAAATTTGGATACCCTATCCCTGAAAACTGAGGATTTTGAGTGAATCTGGTGTAGCGAAATGGATACCCGAAAAAATGGATACCCTATCCTTGAAAACTGAGGATTTTGAGTGAATTTGATGTAACGACATGGATACCCAAAAATTTGGATACCCTATTCTTAAAAAGTGAGGATTTTGAGTGGATTTGGTGTAACAAGATGGATACCTAAATGGATACTCTATTCTTAAAAAGTGAGGATTTTTAGTAAATTTGAAGCAACGATATGACTTGTGATGCAGCATAACTTTATATTATTCTGCAATACTTTTGGTTGTATTGAACACTAAGTAAAACATGTTGCAATGTACAGAGAATCTTAGCTTATGATACGACAGAAGTTTATTTTATTTATCTTCAATAAGAAAGTGTATTTGGTTACCCATTTCTCTGTCCCAAAACTTTAATCAATCTTTTGGAAGTCTCACCAATTGTTGTTCTTTTCTGTTTTGTATCGCTTTAGTTGCGGTCTCGCGGTTTCTATTTTCAAAAGATTGGATTTTAACGACTGATAATGTCTTTTGTGATATGTGCACCCTATGGCTTATGATATTTGTGTAATTTTTGTCTTTGAACTATTCTCGTTCGCAACTTTCGAAGCTATGCAACTTGTTGGAGTTCTGGTCTTCTCTCATGATCTCACAACGAAATTCCGGTGTGGATGTTGGTGTGGGCGTGTGCGTGGCTCCGAGGCACGGAACAGCACATGCAGAGCATCGCATCTATGGTGGGTATCGCAAAAAGATGAGCATAGGGAACAACACATGTAGGGTATCACACCTCCTGTGGGTGCCGCGAAAGAACCGACACAGCGCACAACACACAGGGCATAGCTCCTGGTGTGGATGTCACGAACACACTCACACCGGGGACTACACACACAGTGCACAGCATCTACTGTGGGTGCCACGAAAAGATTCACACAAGGAACAACTCACACTGTGCACAGCACCTGCTGTGGGTGCCGCGAAAGGACGGACACAGGCAACTACACACACAGGGTACAGCACTTGGTGTGGGTGCCGCGAAAGGACTTATGTAAGGGACAATACACACCCTGCATGGCACCTGGTATGTGTGCTGCGAAAGAACTCACACACGATACAATATTCACAGGGCACAGCACCTGGTGCGGGTGGTGCGAAATAGTGGAAATGCCAGAAAACATACGCACGGTACCGCACCTGGAATTCGTTCCGCCAGCCGACGAACACACGGAACGACACGGGCACATATGATATCACAACTGCTTCGAGTTCAGCGAGTGGATATACATGTTAAACCGGAAAGTTGAATTCAACTATTCCATCATTTAATAAGTGAACAGATAACTTCAACTGTTCAACTCTTCAATAATTGAACAGTAGAATATCTGTACTGCAGCTATTGAATTATTGTATACTCGCATATTTGACAAATTTTGAACAATACAATTCAACCTTCAGGATTCGCTCTAATCGAAAGTGGGCGAGACCAGAGATGCCCATTCCTATTTCCCCTCCCAGTATTTCTCTGTCTACCCTTCTACGTGACACTGTCACTATAGTTCCACATTAGCGGTTTGGATCCGGACGACGATTCGCATATTCGCGACTCAGCGGAAGTGTTTAAGCCTGCGGAGGTTGGATATCAACTTGCCTATGACTGACGATACAGTCCTTGGTAACTCTGTACATTTGTGAACTGACGTTCGTATAGTTATGGGTCAGGGACTCAGTCCGAGTTTGGCTACCCGCTATGGTACAAAAGATAGGGTATCCATTTTGGATATCCATCTCGTTACACCAAATTTACTCAAAATCCTCAACTTTATAAGATAGGGTATCCATTTTGTGTATCCATCTCGTTACAGCAAATTCACTCAAAATCCTCAACTTTATAAGATAGGGTATCCATTTTGGGTATCCATCTCATTACACCAAGTTCACTCAAAATCCTCAGTTTTTAAGAATATATGGATGTTTTAAATTCTCGATACCCGAGTTCCGGATATTATGACACCCCTCTCATAATATTAACTAAAGTATAATTAAATAGCATAGATAGATAGACCATTTTTTTCTCTATCGTTTCATACGAAAAGAAACTTTCATTCAACTTACTATAAGGCATTAAAGGGTCACTCTGACTACTTTTGGATCGACCTAAATAATTAATAAATGAAGAATTTTATTTAGAAAAAATATTTTGATTCTTTTCGAAATATTAACCAACGAAGACGAAATAACAAAAAGAAAATCTTATAGGAATATATTTAAAAAAAAACTGGTAACAAGAAATCTCGACTAATATTTTATTGAAGAAATAATTGAAATAATAAAAGTAAAATGGCTATTTTAGTTTTTATTCTTCGAAATAAAAAAAAAAAAAAACTTGCTCATACTAATTTAAATAAAAATAATCTATTCGATTTTATTTAAAGGTGACTGCTATTTCTATAAATAGATTTAAAGTCTGGGGAAAAGATCTCAACTCGATTATTTATTAAATAATTAAGATTGATGATAATAATAATATAGTGAGAAATCTTTCTAACTTTAATTTAAAGTGTTAAATGAATCAGTCTTTGTCGGTCATTATGAATATAACATAAATCAAGGGTTTAAAATCAATTTATTTCGTCAATATTTTTCGATAATATGTAATTATCTGTTCAAAAACTTCTCTAACATTATTATAATAAAAATGTTTTCTTTTTAAGGATTTGTGTTAATTGAAATTTTGATTATAAATCTGAATGTTATCTTATATCATATAAACACTTAACAATTCTTACAAAATATTAAAATAATTCTCATATTTTTCATTTATAACAATAAAATATACTTTTTTGCAAATGTTTCGAATTCTTTCTGGATGATTTACCTTTTTTTACTTAAAAACTTGATCTATTCTAGAAAGTGCAGTCACTTTTCAGAAAAAAATAAATAATTTCTTTATTAAAATATTTTTTTTTTTATTTTTTATCTGTATGTACTTTGATTAATCAAATATTCGAAAATAATTTATGAAAAATAAAATTTTTTTTTTATAAAAATTTTCTAAAAATTTGTTATTTTTACAATAAAATAAACATTTGAAAATAATTTACTTCGATTTTCTGATAAATGCATGAAAAATGATAGTTTTTCAAAGTAAGAATCATTTATTAAAATGATAAATAAATAAAAAAATAATAATTATGTATAATGATTTAAAAATATCTTCATCCTATATATATAAAATCATATCTAAACGATGTCGCTAGTAATCGATCGAAATCAAAACTAATATATTTATATTGGAATATATATTTAATATTTTTATTGAAATATTATTTTTAATTTCGAAAAAATTCAAAGACAAGATCTGTGTGAAACAAAAATATCGATTCAGTTTTAAGAAAATCATTCGAAATAAACCAATAGAAATCCTTCTTGAATTTTCTTTTGTTAAAAATACTTTCATTTATCATATATTAAATGCTTCATTAATTATTCGTTGTCTTTATTTTTATTTTTTTTTTTCTAAATTTAATTGAAACAAGATGTTGAGTTAATTGAATAATACTCTTTTTATTTTATTAATTATACGAAAACTGATATTAAATTTGAGTGAATATTTTTTTTTTTGTTTTCTTTAAAATATTTGAGAATATTATGCAAGAATTTTCTATTTGAATTTGAACAATATGAAATAACAAATGTTGACAAACATAAATAAAAGAATGTTTAACTTTTAAAATAAAAAAATGTTTCATTAAAAAGAAAGACCAAAGAATATAAATCATAATAATATATATATCTTGGTTATTTTGTTTTCGATTTGTTAATTAAAATAATATATTAAACATTAGATATTTCTATTTAGTGTTTATCTATCTATCCAGCTAATCATAGTTGGTTTGGCTGACATTATCAATTGAATTAAAAAAAAAAAAAAAGAACATTATTGATCATTTTCTTGTTCTTTTTTCTAGTAGATGATCATTTTGCAATGAACTAAGTCAAACAAATATTTATTCGTTGGTCGATTGAATCGATTTAGGAAAAAACAAATCTAAATGTAGGTAAATATAAATATGACTGAATTGTCGTTAGAATAATCTGTTAACGAACGAACACAGATATCTATAATTTGATTTATTTGATTTATTAATGTAAGTTTTTTTTTTTTTATTTCAATCAATGTCAATTATTGTTTTTTATTATTTAAAAAAGAAAAAAAAAAAAAGAAGCAAAATATCAAAGAATGATGTGAATCAGTAGAAATGTTATTTTGAAAAATATGTCTTGATTTAAATATGGATATGGAAACAAAATTAGACACATGGCATTCATATGAACATATTCCTAAACATTATGTGTTAGAAGGAGATCAATTGCATTGGTTAGCTGTATTGTTAGATGTATCATGTAGACGAAATTCTCACATAAGAACAAATAATAATAGTCCAATATCAATATTACGTTTATTAAAAAATGCTAAGTATTTAGAATTAATTGTTTTTCTTTTTTTGATAAATTAGATAAATGAGAAGATATGACCAATTTATCTGATTTAATTCGATCAAAAGTTGATCAAATTGAACATACATTTAATATATCATTAATTATATTAGAAAGATATAGAAAAACATTTATTGAAATATTTGGTGGAAATCAATATAAATTACTTTATTCCGATTATCAATATAAAAGAACATCAAATCAAATAAATTCTAAATTAAATACAAAAAATAAATTAAATAAATGTTCACATCAAGATTTATATTTACTTATTTGGATAATATATATATTAGCTAAAACAATTTATCCATCAACTATGAATGATTTTATTACTTTATTTCATTTACTTATTTCTTCTTTTTCTTTTATTTATTATCATGCTAAATTAGTTAAGTTGACTTATTTAGTTAAAAATAAACATTCATTATAACATCGTTTTATTTTATTAATATTCATTATATATATATATATATATATGTGTCAGGCAAAATTGAGATTTAGGCAAAATTAAACTAAGTTTGAAAGACTTGTTATTTTAACAGAACTTTAAAAAAAAATTAAAGAAAACTTGTCTATTTTTGTAACTATAGAATTAGACAGAACGTAGAGTTCCGTAAGTTGTATTCCATACAAATTAAACTAAGTCTAAGAAGATGTAGAGTTCGCGAGTAGTATTACATACAAATTGAACGAAGATTAGGAAGATGTAGAGAGCGCGAATTATATTCAATAAAAATTAAACTAAGCTTGGAAGATGTAGAGTTCGCGAGTTGTATTCAATGCAAATTGAACTAAGCTTAGGAAGATGTAGGGTTCGCAAGCTGTATTAAATGCAAATTAATCTAAGTTTAGGAAGATGTAGAGTGCGCGACTTATATTCAATAGAAATTAAGCGAAGTTTGGGAAGATGTAGAGTTCGCTAATATATTTCACTGACATTGACCTGATCGTAACCAGTCCGACCAAAAAAAAGAAAGGATGTTCTTTATAATCAAGCATCAATTCTGATCGATACCTAACTGCTTCCCTCCGAATACAGTACAGTTCATAGATAATATGCAAACAATATAGATGACGCTATTATGTTTAATCGAGTTCTATCGCATCCAACAAACTAACGAACGACTTTAATTTATGTCTTCTCATAATGTAATAGCAACGGTATTTATTCGACAATTAATACTCAATAAATATGTTAGTTTGTCTCTTTTTAAAAATAGTTCATTCTCAAAAGAAATACAATTTTCCCATATGAATAACTTTAAGTAACAACGAAGAGAACGATTTTCAGTAGTTGGTTAGTTCTAGTTTTCGAATATTGTGTTTAATGACTATTCAATCTCGCAGAACTACTTCTACATTTTCATAGCTATTTACATATTTATCACCTATTCCATTCACATTTCTGATTTTTTTTCGAGCAGAAGGTAGTGAAGACGCTTATGGATTGGCACAAATCAGCTAGATAAGTATTTCTCTTATCAAAGGTAATGGTTGTTAGCAGAGGCGGCGGAGCCCTTAGGCCTGGAGAGGCTCAAGCCTTCCATAAAAAAAATTTGTGGAGGCTTGGGGAGGCTCAGATATTTGAAAAAAATTTACAGATCTCATCGTGATCTCGTGTTTGATTAGAGAACACGATTTGAAAAAGGTGATGTTTGGTTTTTCTCGAAAGTAATATTCATTTTGAAGTTAGACCGCAGGTATATATGATTGCATTTTTTTTTGAAACAGTTTAACACATTATTACTAGCGACTCGATTATACATAGGAATAGTCAACACACTGAAAACGTTTATGGTGCCGTAGTATTTTTGTATTTATCATTAAAAGTTTTGTTATCTTGTCTGCTTGACTTTTGAAAGATTTTGAAATGATAAAGAAACAATAATCTTAGAATTTGAGGAAGGTGCAGTTGGAAAAATATGACTTATCATTGAGTAAAATCAGAAGCGGCGGAGCCATTAGGCTTGGGGAGACTTGAGCCTATCCTAAAATAAGGAAGGGGAGACTTGAGGAGGCTCAGATATTTGTAACGATTTTACAAATCTTGTCCTGACCTTATATTTAGTAAGTGAAAACTCTTTGAACGAGATTGCGTTCAGCTAGATGCTGGATAGCGCTATAGACAGCCAAGCCATTAGTATCCGAAAAATTCAAGCCTTCCATAAAAAAATGAAGAAGAATGCTTGAGGAGACTCAATATTTGAGAAATTTTTACGAATCTCATCCTGAGTTTATATTGAATATCCCAAAGATATTATCAATATAATTTATTTTGTATATATCTTTGCATACGCAAATGGTAAAATCTTGAATTTTTTAAAAATATGTTTCGGTGGTGTCTAACAAAGCGATCCAAAAAATCCTGTTGATTTGATCCGATGAATTTTAGAAAGCTGAAAGAAAAGATGTGTAAAAGGTTTCTACTTCAGATTATATTGGAGTTAACAAACATATTTGAAATAATATCTGTTTTTCATTTATCTTTGCACCGAAAATTGATAAAGACTTGAATCGCTTTTAAAGGTGTACCATTAAACTCTCGACAATATCCAGAGAAAAATGTTCTCTCGCCATACTGTAATCGATTTAGAGAGAGAAAAAACTAAAGATGTACGAGACACTGGAATTTTTCACCATAGAAGTAGAATAAACGCTCCAGAAATGATTTGATAATTATTAAAGTCAAGCTTTGTCTATAAAAAAAAGCATTACTAAGTAAAATGATACTACCAAAGTAATTTGTTTCCTGTTCAAAAGTCGCCATTAAAGAATTAAAAAGGAATAATTAGGCGCTTCATCGTTAAAATAGAAGAGCAAAATCAATTCAGAAGAGTGAAAACTTGTAGCATCTTGTAAGTCGTTGATTTAATCCTGCTCAAAATTGATAAAACTAGTCTAGAGGACATTTTGTTTCTTCAAAAAAAACATTCAAGTTTCCAGAATTTTTGTGCGAAGACTAATGAGAAATAGACATATTGGAGATGTATTAATTACTTCCAATATAATAGACAGTAATAATACTTCATACATACTTTCTTTCGCTTTTCTAAAAGCTTTTCAGAACAACTCAACAGGTCCTTGTGATGCGGTTGTCTTAAAGAATTTAGCAATTTCGGCGAATCATTCTTTCGAAATTTTTCTGTAAGTCTTCGTACTCATTTCATCATCAAATGCAAGAAATTGAAGCAAAGGCAGATGCTTGGTTGAAGGTGAAAGATCACTCTTTCAGATCATATACTTTTTTTAAAACATGATTGAATTGTATTCTGTGCTATCAAACAGAGGAATTCCGTTTGCTGAATGAATCTAGTAAATACCAAAAAAAGATAAATCACGGAAGATTCGCAAATATAACGGCGAATCTTTTGACGAAATTTCAAGATTACATGGTTTGCCTATGCAAAAAAATATATACGAAATAAACCCTGTTGAAAACATATCGGGACAACTGATATCTCTTTAATATGAGTTAGAGTTGAAAAGGTATAAAATCGCCCCTTCTCGTTCATCTCACTCTCCCATGACTGCCTGAAAAATTCTGAGCCTCCCCTAAATTAGAGTCGTTCCGCCGCCTCTGGTTGTTAGTCGTTATACCTCGCTTGTATGACATCTTCCTGAACTTCTAACCTTCTTTTTGTTTTTTTTTTTGTTCCCTCATGTGTGACTATTTCTAGATTAGTTGAATTTAATGAAGAGAAGACACAGTTTTGATTGTGCAAGACGACATTATGCTAAAAAGACATCGGTACTCAATCCTATAGTTTACCACACACAGTAGGATTTTAAGATATTAATGTAAAAATAATGCAACTAGTTATAAAGTCTTGTTAGCAATTTATTGCACGTTATCGATCATATGTGTCGTGAGGTATTTTTATGATTTGTTTACAAATCTGTGGATAAAAAGGCACTGAAAACGAACCAGAATCTGGTGTTGGATTACTTCCAAAGAGTATAAATCGGTGAGAATTGAACATAATAAGTTTATTTAATTAAAAAACTAAGTGCGTTCTCTTTTCTTAATCAAAATGAAAACTTGAATTCATTTTCATATGAAAGAAAAGAATTTCTTCATTTCGCGCCTAACTACAAATCAATTTTGCCTAAGATATATATATTAATTAATTAGAATATCATTTACACATAGTTACTAAATAAATTATTTATTTATCATAATAATAATAACAAAAAAAAAAATAAACAAAATAATAAATACAACAAAATTAACATTGTGCAGGGATCTTTGTACAACATGCAAAGAATTACATCTATCAATATCTTTCATTAATGAGAGGATCTTTCAATTTTGACCAGCAATTTGATTGATGCTCTTCAAGTTTTGAAGCCGTACATTCAATAAATATCATTAGATAGCCAGCTAGTATAAGACAAATTTCTAATATCATTATTGTTAACATGTCACTTATGAAATTCGTAAACAATATAATGATTGACGTCATGCATATTATTACAAGTGGATCGAATGATAGAGCATAAAATATAAATGATAAAAGTATATCATAGAATGTCGATAATATAATAATACATTTTCCAAATTCTATAGAATAATCATAGTTTTCACATAATTTAATTTTTGGAAATTATTCGAATATCGGATAATGAATTATTACTTCAGGATAGGTCATATTAATAAATTGATATATTGAAGATTTATTTGAATTAAATCAATCGAATTGAACATTGATCTTATGTTTTTCTTCTGAACGACTGATATGAATACTAATAGATAAAACAGCCAACACCAAAAATATTGTATTGATATAAGCAAAAACTAAATATGTACGTATTGTAAATGATTTAGTCATATTCGATTATTGATGTGAACTAGTCCAAATATAAACATGCTTGAGAATGAAATACTATAATCTACAATGATTATTATATATGTATATATATAAAGAAAACACAATGACAATTATATACATAAAGACAATATAATGACTATTATATAGATAAAGAAAAGCCTTGTTCAATTAATATTCAATGTAACCTCTAAAATATGAAAGAGGGCGTTCCATAATCGTCAATTTAATTCACATATGCTTATGTTTATCATCGTTCGAAAAAAAACAAAATGAAAAATAAAAGTAAATAGAGAAATGTTTCAATTATTCTGATATTTAATATCATATAATTCGATTGATATTATAAATAAACAGCAATTGTTTTAATATTTTTTTTTTCAAAATATACTATCAATTAATAGGTTTTAGTTTATTATAAATAAATAAATAAATATATTTACTGTCATTTCATTTTTATTCACTAAATTCAAAAAATTGAAAAAACATGCTATCTTATGATTGAAAAGAATTTTTCTATGAAAAAATTATATAATAAAATCAATTTATTATCATGAATAATAATTTCTTTTTTTTTTAATTTCTATAGATAATATAAAATATATCAAATCGAAT
>CAJNOP010004193.1:0-10998 GCA_905250075.1 Rotaria sp. Silwood1 | reverse complement strand
AATTTAGATAATAATCTTTCATCTGATATTTTCAAAAATCAAATCACGTCGCTTGTTGTTGGAATTGATTCAGAAAAAAAGAATTTGTCAACAGTAGAAAATATATGCAATAATCTATTCACAATGATGAACAATTTAATTCATTTAACATTTTATGATACATCATATAGAAATATTGTTCGATTTATGACCGATGTTCCATCTTCCAAATTTTCTTCATCAACTTTATTGACATTAAATATCAAGGCACACAATTTTGATGATTTTCTCTATATTCTTGATGGTCGTTTCAATAACCTTCAATCACTTTATATTGATTTGATCAAGATTTGTTTTTCATCAAAACAAATAAAAAATCAAGTTAGTTTAATAATAAAAGATATATTCATTTGTTTTTTGAATTTTCTAGGGAAAAATTCCAAATCTCAAGTGTTTTAATCTGTCATGTTTTTTGGAAACATGGAATTACAATACATTAATTGTTCCACTTCTTCATCGAATGTTGAATTTGGAAAAACTTGGTTTATATATTATGACTTATGTCAAAGAAAGATTTATTGATGGAAACAGTTTGAAAGAAGATATTCTTCATCATTTGACAAAAATCAAACATTTCGATTTTGATATTTATTCATATATATATATGAAAAATCAATTGAATTTTCCATCAAAAGAAGATATTCAACAGACATTTAAAGATTTTCCATGTACAAAAGTAATATCATGTGTTGATTATATTCATAAGCGAAAACAAGCACAATGTCATGTTTATTCATATCCATTTCTAATGGAATTTTATGAACAAATAACAAATAATTTTCCAGGCGGATTTTATCCATATGTTCGCATAGTGTCATTATATGATGAACATCCATTTGAACATGAATTTTTTCTTCAAATTTCTCTTGCATTTCCATTGATGGGCAGATTAACTTTGTTTAATTATTGTTCACAAAATGTTAAACAATCGATCGATATTAATCAGAATTTTGAAATTATCCGATATTATCATCTTATTGAACTTGACATTCGACAATGTCATGATGATTATACTGAAGAGTTTCTTCTTCATACAAAAACATATTTACACAATTCAATCTCACTTGATATTGATTTGGAATCATTAGCAAGAATAACACAGAATTTCACAAGAAATGAAACACGAATTAACTGTAGCAAAGTAAATGAATTATTTTTATATGGAGAAAGCGAAAATTTGATTCAATCTTTACAAAATTATTTTCCTTTTGCAGAAATTGATTGAATGTTATTATTTTGTGTACGGTTTGGAGGAATAAAAAAATATTTTTTTGAAATAAAAAAATGATCATTTGGAAGAAAATGAATTTTATTCAATAAAAATATTTAATTCGTACAAGGCAATGAAATCTTAATCTAATAACTATGAATTTTTTTTGAAAATCTACGATCCATTTATATTACAACAATTTGTGGAAAATTTATAGAAAAGAATAATATTTGAAAAACTTTTGACAATGTCACAAAAATAATGTTTTTGTAAATGAATTAAGTATTTCAAACTATTGAGTTGAAATAATCGATACAGCACGACGTGCTTTATGCATTGCAGAGATCGATAGAAGAAGGATTTTTCTGTTCCTTTCCGCCTCCTTCTCATCAAAATTTTTCATCAAGTCATTTTTGAAAAATGAACAGGTCGGTAATATTTTCTGTTGTATATCGATTCTCTCAATATTTATTTTTATATTAAAATATTTTTATATAATTTAACAGGGTAATGTTTTTCAAGTCTATTTTAAAAAAATGTAAAACTTGTGTTTTTAATATGAAAAATTTTTTGACCATTTTCTGTGTGAAAAACACAAATGCATGTTTTTGGTAAATTTAAGCAATAAACGGATTTAGAAACATTTTCATGTATGCAATTTTGTAGAATTCAATTAAGTTCCATCAAAATAAAACTGTCACATAATTGTATAGTTTCGTGTATCATAAGTGAAATAATCAGAGTTACAAAAACAATGTGCAGTCTGATTTTTTTATCACACTAGTTTGCTCGCTTTTATTATATTCTATTTTGAAAGAATTTTCCTATTATATATATATATATATAGATAATACTCGTTCTGCACTATCAAATGACAAAAATAAACTTGAATTATATCAAATAATTTAAATATCTAATTAAAAATAAAAGTGGAGTCAAACTATTGATCAACACTATATTTAATTAAAGGACATTATAGGTTAAACTAGATAGATAGCATCTGGGTACCATCACCCATCCTTCTGATAGTCATATTTTTCAAAGTCAATCTTCATTCTACAAGTATTATTTCAGAATAATTTTGAGTAATAGAGAAATAGTGTGCATATTCATGAGAAAACAGTCTTTTATGAGCGATATTCTATAGGCAAATACTCATATCAGTTCGTACATCATTGTATCAATCTCACAGGAAATAGTCTCTTTCATGATGTATTGTTAATTAAATTCTAATCACTCTACTGCAAACATTTCACAGAATGCTTACAAGGACCTGTTGATCCTTTTCATTTAAAAGATTTCAAAATTTCTTAAACCGAGCAGAGAAATACAGATGTCGCTAGTGAGAAGTGCATTTGCTTATATAGTTGCATGCACGAAGAAACGTAAAATGAAAATCACTCGAGAGTTCAGTGAGTAGCTTCAACGAACCTTATTTATCAATATGAGAAAATTTAGAATAAAACCAAAGAAAAATAGCATGTCTCTACTTCAAAATTGACAATATATAATTGACAAAATAAAATAATTTTCAGACAATAATTTTTATCGCAAATTTGATCTCCTTGTAAACGATAAAGTATAAGAATAGAAACGAATTACTTCAAAAAGATAGAATTCTTTAACGAATTGATAAAAGAAAGTCAAATTACAATATTCAAATATTTCATCTTTATCGTTTAATATTTATTATTATTAATTCTTGAAGATGAATTTAAACGATAAAACGACAAACTAGAATTAAAACAAATAATCATCAGGTCGCAGGTCAGATGATTGATATATGTGATGGTTTAAATTGTGAATTATTCCTTTCTTTTCTGAAAATAAAGAATCAATGATTCATCATTTGATTTAACGAAGAAAGGAATAAGATAATCATTGTTTCATCGACTGAAAGGAGGGTAATACGGAAAAAAGTGAAATGCTTTTGTATGTGTGTCTGTCGCAGGTCAAAGGCCCAAAGTCAAGAGTTAAAAGTCAATGGTTAAACACAATATGAAATCATTCTATCAGATTCCTGAGACCCAAAACAGACCAATCACTTTTCGAGGGTGAAAAACCGCTGAAATTGATTTTTTTCAGAAGAAATCGATGACAGATCCCTATTGGTTGCAAAATCCACAAATTAGATTTCTAGATCCAAAAGCGCACCGATCAATTATCAGTTCAATAAAAGGTGACGAATGGGGTACCGACGGTCGTAAAATTGGACAGTAACTCGGAAGATTGGGAAGGCATCGGAGCGGCTAGTCGTGAGTGGCGCCGACGAACGACTAGCTGCTCCCGGTAACACTTATTAAGAAAATTTCGACTATGGGGCACGTTAGGTTCAAATTGATGACCAACTCTATGTCATTGCTCAACATTCATCCTTGTGCTGAAAGAGACAGACATATTGTCTTTTATTCAGTTGTGCACGATACAGATTATGTGAAATTCGTATTACAAAGGACTAACGAGAACTATCACTTGAGGAAATTTTCTCTTGGAAAATTATTTTTCAGATAGATACGAGATGGATTGTATTTAGAGTAAGAATGAGACGATTGCAAACACTAGAGAAATAAATTGCAAAACTATTATCAAGTGGGTGGATGAGTAATGATGAGAAAAAGTACCCAGGTCGAGCAATCCAACTGTCGGATCCTACAGGAAACCCCAGACAATCCGGCAATTTCCGATAGAATCCTGCCAGATTTCTGTCGGTCAACCAAACTTTATCTGTAACAGAGATAAATTTCATTTCTTATTATACTGTTTCCATAATGTATTCTATACACATGCATTTTTCTATCAGTCATAGTACTATGACTGATAGAAAAACTCATGCATCGGATACATAACATAAACAGCATAATTGGATATACCAAATTTTGCTAAAATAAAGAAAAAAAAATTATTTTATTAAAAAATAATACTTACTGTTTAATTTGAATATATTGACTGACCTAAGAAAAGAAAAAAATGTTATTTGAAAAAAATAAATTTACTGTTTAATTTGAATACATTTATTGGCCTAAAAATAAAGAAACAAAAATTTAATTGAGAAATAATACTTACTGTTTAATTTATATATATTGATTCGCCTAAAATAAAATAAAAAAAAATATTTAAATGCTTAATGCATCACATTGAATGACATCTCATTTTTCATATCGAGATAGAGGAAAGAGAGATGAACAACTTTTGTCTGAGAAGTAAAAGTCGATTGTGTATCCTAAAGATGGTAGAGGTTACATAAGTGGTCTCCAGCTAAAATGGCTGGAGTGATCCGAATTACCCTATGTGAAATTGCTTGACTGATCCGAATTACCCCGAGTTCATTTTTAACTTTTAAAAAATGATGGATACAACTGTCAATGTTGTGAATAGTGTATTTCTAAGGTCACATTCGATCATCGAGATATTTTCAGGTTCCATAGTAGAGACTTTGACCTATCAAATGGTATATTTGGTTATTTTTCAAGAGCAGCTAAAAATTGAGTTAGGATATGGGAAAAATAGGCTATAGCCGTTTTTACTGTGATGATCTGAATTACCACACATAGATTGCCTAGGTGATCTGAATTATCCCATATGGGGTAATTCGGATCGGCTCGGATCCCCCCACCCCCATCTCGGTATTTTTGCTATTACTTTTCTCTAGTACATGCTTTTTTGGAGATTCTTTCGTCACTCAATAGAAGACACTTTGATCTAGTTGTGAAACAAAAATCACCTTTATACAAAAGTAAGATAGCTGAGAATGAACAAAAACAAAATAAATTTTCAAATTTCTGATCCGGATCACATCACATGACTGTATCTAACTTTCTTTATTAAATCGGATCATTGTCAATATGTATAATTCGTTTTATAATTATTACTTTCATCTGACAATGAATAAATAGACAACGTTCAAAATAAGATTGATAATCGAAGAATGAGAATAATCAATGATAAACTAGCCCTAGTCGAACATCTTGTAAGCAAGATCCTGGCCAAGATCTTGGGTACAGAAATGTTAGTAGATCTTGAAAATTTAGGTACAAGATAATCACATTATCTTGTACCTAAGATCTGTGACTAGATCTAGGGTACAGATTCATAAGATCTTAGGTACAGATTTATAAGATCTTAAGTATAGATCTGTAAGACCTTGGTTATATACGAAGATAAAAAGTGTTGCAGGTCTCATGATTTGCGACACAATCCGTGATACAATCTGGAAGCTTGGTTCAAACCTATTATACCGCATATTTCTTATCTTTTTCTGTAAAAGAATGTTATGAAATTTTTTCAATTTATCTTTATTTTAATTATTCCTATACCAAATAATTGAAACAAGCCCGATCTTGGAACCTGCCTGTTCTTGAGATAGTTCGATCACCATCAGACGGCTTCAGGTAGTCCTCTCTCGATCTGTGATCGAGATCGGCATTTTCTCGAATAATTAATAGTCCAGAAAGAGCTTATAAAAAAAAAATAATTTCGAAAAATGCATGTTTCATATGTTCAATTACGTTGTTTATATACGGCTCTGCATGCACAAAAAAGAACGGTGAATGACTAGTCAGCACATAAATACTAATGATATCGTTCTTTTACTCAAGATCTTGTGACAAGATAGTAGTGAACGATGTCTTTTCCATGATCTTGACAAGATCTTGCTTGCAAGATGTTCGACTAGGGAAATCTTCATTCTATTTGTGTTCGCATTCGAAAATAAATTCTATAAAGGTTTCTTCAATGTAATTATTATCATATAAATGAAAATAATCATGCAAATGATGATCAATGTATCTAATCTGGATTAGAATCTAATTTCATATGAATAAACAATTTTCCAAATGAAACTTGTTAAGAAAATTGAATGAGAAAGATAAAGATATAGTAATCGAGAGATTATATGAAATATATTGCTTTAAATGAGATTTGCTTCTGATCCGAATAAGAGTAATTCATTCAAGAGTATATTAGAGAATTTTTTTGCTTCTTAGAATTCAATCCTTGAATTTTAAAGGTCAAAAAAAAGATTTATCTATTGGATCAAATCGATTATTTCAAATTAAATATAGATAAGCTACTTTTGTTGACGATAGAAATTAATTGAATGAAGTATGAAAAGAATGGGTAGGTTCCAAATGCGCCCGAAAATCAGGCCAATTAACACCTTAGTGGACGCAATTGGGAATAGAGAAGTTAACGTTGAAATTTTTTTTATTGGTTTCCAAATTGCGCCCACTTTTCTCGAGTAATTAAGAAATTGAAGAGAACACAATATTTATGCTCCAAAAACTGGAAATGGACCAGCTGTACCGTTTTCACGACGCTACATAGATTAGATACAATCATCTATGTAGGATGCAAGTAGAAGAAAGAAGCACTTACAAATCTTTTGACTTCTTCTTCATAAACTTTCGTAACAGGTTGATCTAAACCCCTCCCCATATTAGAAGCCCCCGGGGGGCTTCTAATATGTCTATCATATGAAGCTTCTGGAGGGGGCTTCTATTAAGTCTCAAAAAAATTTCGTAAACTGCTAGGAAAAAGGGTTCGCAAGGGTTTTTAGCGACTTTCAAGGTTTTTATGAATTTTCCAGAAGATTTTTCACATTATTTTCAGATGTTAGCTAAGCTAGATAAGAGTCAGCCAACTTTTTACCTGAAAATAGAAAAATTTTAGCAGTTTTAGCATGAAAATGCGAAAAAATCTTGAAAATTTTAAAATTTTTTCGAAAAATTAGGGGGGCTTCTAATACGTCAAACACGTTGTTCATCTCAGAGGGGGCTTCTAATAAGGGGGGGGCTTCTAATATGGGAGGGGCTTCTATTATGGGGAGGGGTTTACATCATCTAACATACGACGTTTAAATCGAGAAAATGCTGTTTGTACATTTTCTGCTAATTTGGGATCATGATTATGAGTTTCACCATTCGTTTTTATAATTAGATTGTTTTTTAAAACGATAGAACAATAACACGACTTCGAAGTACAACTATAGATTGATGAACCGTTCTTATTTTGACGTTTTAAGCTATAAAGGTACTTATTATGTAGCACAGCTTTTTCACCTTTTTGGGTTGTTGACCAAGTAACATTCATATTCATTGTTTGATATATAGTATATGATTTTTTTTCTTTCATTATATATAAGCGTTATCAATAGAATAAAACTCATTATCTATTTTTTCAGTAACTAATTAATCAAAGTGGGCGCAATTGGGAAACCAATAAAAAAAATTTCAACGTTAACTTCTCTATTCCCAATTGCGCACACTAAGGTGTTAATTGGCTTAATTTTCGGGCGCATTTGGGAAGCTACGAAAAGAATCGTCAATGTATTTGATTTGGGATAATTATCGAAAAGGATATCGTTTGTTTTTTAAGTTCGATTGGGACATTTGATTTATGAAAAGATTGTTAAAAAGAATTTCTTTTTCTTTAATCACATTAACGTTTCATATTGATAGAAATATCTTATTCATATGAAAATAATTTATTTTTCAATATCTAATTTTGACAATAAAGTCACAAAGGAAATCTTTCACAGTAAATATTTTTATTGAAACAGGAATAGATAAGAAATGGGAGAATAATCATATGAAAAACTTTTCATCAGAACTTTCAATCCATTTCAGGAAGAAGGAACAGCTTTTGGAAATTATTCTATTTCACTCGAATATTATTGATCTTGATTTATTTTTGATCGCAATGAATATCTCTATTTTATTCAGAATAAGTCTCCTTTTAGATACAATTGATCAAAGAGGAAGAAACAATTGATAATACATATTAGAATCTTCACCTTTGCTGTAGCAAAATAAAATACGAATTTTTTTCCTATTAAAAGGATACTAGAAATGTCTTTTGTATCTTGTGTTCTATGCATTAAACGAATCATCGCTAAACCGTTTTTTTTCCACTGTTGGACAGATTCTACAGTAGAGCTTCATCACTTTAATTGAACATACATTAAACATGTGGTGTCATATTTGAATTAGAACGTATAACTAAGAAGAAAACAGTTTAGATCAAATGAGACATCAGGTAGAAAGCGACAATATTGAAGAGTGAAGTTAATCGATCAACTTGATTATATTGATTAAAGGCTAGTGAATCGAGCATAAAAATGTGTGAGAGATTATAATGTCCTTGTTGTATCTTGATATAGTGTTTGAAACAAGTGAGAAACACAAAAGTATCATTAATCATTTTATTTAAGAAATATAGAAAAACCCAATTTTTATCGATCAATTCATCACCAAAATCAATTTCTAAACATATGAATAAACGAAAAACTAACGCGACTATTTCTTTGACAATTTTTATCTTTAGATGAAAAACAAAGAAAGAATATTTATGTTAATCTTAGTTGTTTAGACAAGCGACATTAAATCGATGAAAAGAGATTTGTTTGTTTTTATTTTGAATTTACTTTCATTGATTATTTTAATTTGATTTCATTTTCGAAAATATCGTTTCACTAGTTCTATTTCTCTATATATGTTCACAGTTGGAATCATTCATTGACTTTGCTATTGTCTTTTGTTCCTTTAATAATAAAAAATGAATAATCACGTTCTTTAATAACTCGTTTTTCTAATAATAATTAAAATAACGTTTTTATTTTGCTTATTTCTCGATCAGACTGATGAAGATTATTCGATGTCATACTGAGATGTTTCTATTGATCAATAAATCATTTTCAATGATTTATTCCTAAATAATTCTGTATAGTTTATTCCCTCAACAAAAAGTCCATCTCTCTATTGATTGATTCAAACAAATTAAACAGTTCTTTCTACATTTGTTTTTCTTCTAGTGATTCCTTAAGTAAATCACATGCTAAATCGAGTGATAATGTCACCAATATCTATCAAATCATTTATCAATCTATGTCAAGTCGAAATTCTTCTATCTGAAAAAAAAGATGCTCCATTTTGTAAAAAAAAAAAAGGTCGTTTTTGTCACTGTTTATAGATACATCAGGAGGAAAACGTTGTCTTTACTCCGATCAATGATGATAGACTAATATGAAAATGGTCACAATAAATAACCAAAGATAGAAAACAATCAAAAGATGAATGACATTTCGAATGATCTTTTATTTAACTAAAACATTTTTCTTATTTGTTTATTAACAGATAAATTGGTAAAATTTGAAAAATTTTACTAAGTCAGTTAGTCGTATTATAAAGCTTTTTAGCTTATGTGAGAAAAAAAAAGAATCAAATATACAGTGAGTCCAAAAATTATTGGCCTACTTTTAGATTAATACTTTTTTTCTATATGTGTATTGCACCCGAATCCAATGAGATTTAGAATTCAAAATAGAGCATAATGTCGGCCGTGATCTCTAGTTGATATGCTCTTATTTTCAGCTGTTTATCCTCTATATATGATATTTTATCAAATAAGTAATGAAAATCTTTTACTGCGAAAATGGTTCAATAATTTTTAGACCCACTGTACATATATGTTAAATAAGGTTCAATCTAATAATAAGGAATATCGAAAACATGTAAAAATCATCGTTAATATTGATCGTTATACACTTGTTTTGTCTAGTCTGAAAGTGGGGACTCTCAACTTCATATTCATTTTCATTCTGATGAATCTATTTAAGATCTCTACGAAAATCTTTTTTGTTTATCAATAATTCTGAAGAAGATTGACAATTTCTTTTCGATAGAATTCCTCGGAATAGTTCGTCTAGCTGCAATTCTTTCAAACTAATGAACTACAATGATACTAAGTGGATTTATGAAATCTCGAGATCTGCTGAAGAATTTCATTTCACTGGAAAAGGTTCATCTCATATTTTACTTGTCTCTATTACTTCTCAGTTGAACACTTCTTTAAATTTGCTATTTAAACTATTCTAATTGTAAAACTCTATGATCAAATTCTAATTGACATTGATATTGAATTGAAATAAAAATTTTTATCGAAAGAGATTGTTTTGATGCACAATATAGTGTTACTAAATCTATTTTTCGTCAAAAACAATTAATAATAAAATTGTCTGAAGAAAATCTTTAATGTAACTCTTGTGAAACACAATGATATTTGATGATTTTATACTGAGCAATTCTTCCACTAAAGCAATTACTGATTGATATTCAGAAGGAAGTTTCGGACAATTTCTCATATCAGTTGACACCTCCAACAGGAAAAACATTGAAATAGCATCGAAAAAAATTTATTGAGAAAGTTCAAGTTTGCATCAATTGAAATCGGAAATTGTTTTATCAAGTTTGATATATCAATTCAATTTTCAGTATGGATTCGATCTGCTTCTTCTCAGAATAAATAAAAAATATTCACAAAATGCAATAATCATAATCAAGAGAAAACAACTAAACAAGACACTTTATCTATTGCATTGATCTCTCATTCATAGAATATCAAAAAACGTTTCAATTTCTCATAGAGAAAACAAATCTTTCTTTACAATTCAAAGAAGATCAAAGATATGGTGAAATATTGGCAAGTTCTCCTTGAAAATAAATCATTTATTATAGAAAAGCTGTTTGAAGACAAAGCATTGTTTCTCGGCGTTGTTCTTCGACATGTTTAGTGAAGAAGACAAGATGAAATAAAAAAAAAAGTAAAGTCAAGAATAGATCTGCGACGGTGACATCGTATATCATATTCATGTTCAATTACTTAAATGCTTTGCCGATCTTTCAATGAATATTCTCTTTCTATCAATTTAAATATTTTCTTAATAATCATCTTCATTTAAAAGAGTGAAAAGAGTC
>CAJNOP010004192.1:0-10998 GCA_905250075.1 Rotaria sp. Silwood1 | reverse complement strand
TAGCCATAAACAAGATAATTTAGAAATCAGATTTTAAAAGGAAAAAAAAATTCCTACTTAAAACAAGAGCTGATAAACAAATAACGCAAAGAAGCTAGTGCCAACCATCGTAATACTTGTTCCATTCCTAGTTCTGAAACCAAACGGGAGTGATGTGAATTCTTTAAGATAATTCATATGCATGATCAATCTCAACTATCAACAATGCTTGAGCTCGAACGACACGTATTAGTTGAGAATATTTCCCCGTTAGTATGTTGCTGGATTGCAGAACTCATCCTAATCAAGATCTCATCTTCATAACAGTTTGGGCTTCAGATCCGATCCTTGTGATATAGGTCCTTACCTTTACTTTATATCCTACTGGAAATCAGATTCACTCAGTGCCAGTTTTATGTGGTGTAGAAAGCATCCACATCCATATTCAGTGATCATCGATAAGTCGAATCTAACTCATCATCGTTTTTGAATTTTTCTGCCTATTAATGTACGGTGACAATAGATAGATAGCTTGAAAGAATATAAATGCTATGACCAAAAATAGAGCACATGCTTCTGGGCTTCTAGTTACATTTACCGAACAATATATTACTTCATGATATACTAAAAAGTTTATCTTCCATCGAATTTCATTCTATTATTCAGCACATTCAAATATTTAACATAGAATATTATTTATTGTTTTCCGTACTTATCAGCAATTCATGTAGCTTTATTCCATTAGTACTTTTTTGGCTGTTTATTATTAAAAGTCAAAAGAAAAACAACTAATGTTCGAGAATATCATCTTGAACATACTAGTCAACTAATGAGTTTTCAACCAACGAATTCAACACAAATAAGTTTAAAACAAATAATAAAACTTGACAGAGCCTACATGAGGATAATCATTATTATCAAGAATATTAACGTTGATAACAATTATTATAAAAACATGCATAGCCCTATGGAACTTTTATGATGTTTCAGCATCAGATTCGTGAGGGCTATGATCACTGCCTACAAGCATTCGCTGTTTTCTCTTGAGGAAACAGCTAAATCCTGAAAAACATGCGTAGGTACAGAATTGTAGAATGCTGTCTGTATTTGAATGATTCCAAATTAGAAAAAAATTCTCGTCATCCCTTTCAGGATTTGACCAGGTTTCCTCGAAGATATTACGAGTTTCTTGGCAGAATCTTTTCAAGATTTTCTAAACAGAACCAACGAAAATTGAACGCACGGTATATCGATCTCAATACTTCAGTTTACATAGTAATCAGCTGCATAAGCCGTGTCATTCTATATCATTGTCACCATGTAATATCTTAATTTCTCACTTTAGTGCAAGCTTCTCTTTAAATTCGAGTCTGCCGCGGAGGTTTTAAAACTCCCACCGGGATATATGTCTGTCTTAAAAGTAGTGCGTAGGCGACTTTGAGCTGCCAGTAGCCACCAGTCGCTAAGACGTTAAATTTCCTATTTTTATTACCATAAACAACAACTAATTATTAAACACTTAAAGAGGTACAAGATAAAGTGGCTGCATTATGTTAAACAGGTATATATGAGCCAGGAATAAAATTAATAGGTGATTTTACAATGATATATTCCGGACTTCCAAAAGTTAATAAAACACGATCAGCATGTGGTGTAGCGATTTGTTTAAACAAGCCAACAACGAATATTTGGAAGTCATCAGGTTCAGAACGAGAGGCAGCTAATGAAAGAATTATTAAGATTCAAATGTATTGTACACCAATAAATGTGACTTCTATTGCTGTTTATGCTCCAATTAATCGATAGAACACATCTATGATGGATAAATGTGATCAATTTTATTTACAATTACAAGAGAGGACTGATAAGGTGCCAAAAGGTGATATGACTATTTTAATGAGAGATTTTAATGCTTGCGTTGGTAAACAAGAACATTTAATTATACTCCAGATTGTTGGGCCCCATGCGGCTGATGTTAAAAATGAAAATGGCATTAGACTCGCCGATTTTTGTTTAGCAAATGGTATAGTTATTTCAAACACTTTTTTCAACATAAGACAATGCATTAGTGAATAAGAAATTTAAAATGAAGTATTGATGAAGAGTAGCTGGAAGTATTGGAACTGATCATCATCTTATGCGATCTAAAACTAATTTGTATTTGAAATTAAGAAGAAGAAAGTTCCAACAAAATCAGTCACATTTAGATCATTTCAACTTACAAGATGAAAATATAGTTAATCACTTTCAAAATGATATTGAAGGAGTTTTTGAAGATAAAACAGATGATGATAATGCTAATATTAATTAAAAAAGCTTCACTTTTGCACAATGTATTAAAGAAGCTGCACAAATGCATTTTAAAATAGACAACAATATCAACAACGAGAGAAAAGAATGGATGACGGATGATATATTGAAGGTAGTAGAGAAGAAATCATCTGCTTATTTAATATGGCAAAATTACCTAGGTACGTCGAAAAAGAAGAAATATAATGACGAATACGTAATTCATAGAAGATCAGTTAAATCAATGGTAAATGAAAGTCAAATTGCATACTGAGATGAATTAAGGAAAGGAATTGAAACAGCTATCCTTAACCATGATCCAGCATCTGCTTATGCAATGATTAGAAGATTTAAAGATGGACAACAAAATTCAGAGAATAGTGCTGTTCAAGTTAAAAATGGTAAATTACTTATCAGTTCTAGGGCTAAATTGGACAGACGGAAAGAATACGTCTACAGGTTATTAAATGTTAAATCTATCGTTGATTCAAATGTTATTTACCACATCTCAACACTCTCAATAACAACAACAGAACGAGATAGACAGAATAAACCATTGACACTAGAAGAGCTTGATCAAGTATTCAAACGAATGAAAAATCGAAAAGGCCGTGATAATGACGATATTAGTGCTGACAAATTCAAAGTAGGTGAATTATCTCTTCTTAGATGGCTTCATGAAATAATTTTTGATATTTGGCAAAATGAAGGAATAGTCGATCATTGGATCTTAGCCATTTTCATTCGTTTTTTTTTAAATAAAGGTGACAAAAAACAATGCGATAATTATCTTGATATCTTTCTATTACTAGTAGCCAGTACATTATTTACTGGAGTAATTCTTCATCGTCTTCAAAAACTAATTGATAAATAATTATTAGAACGACAAGCAGGTTTTATATCCAACAGTCCAACTATCGATCAAATATTTATAGTTAAAATGATTACAGAAAAATTAAGAAAATATAATAAACCATTGTTTATGTGTTTTATAGATATTCAAAAAGCTTATGATTCAGTTAAAAAAGAATTATTATGGAAAATTTGTAAACATTATGGTTTAACAAAAAAAAATCGTTCGGTTACTTAAGTTAATATATAAAAATACAAGAGAAAAGGTAGGAATGAATGGTGTATTTTCCGAAAGTTTTGTTATTGAAACTGATGTTATGCAAGGGAGAACTCCTTCACCTATTTTATTATAAATATACTACTCAATTTCATTATCAGGCAGGTGTTAGAAGAAGCACCACGGAAAGGTATTAAATGAGCCTATGGTAGCAATAATTTTTTACCATGATAATCGAGAAAAGTACGACAAATTTAACATTCTAACATTAGTGTATGCGGATGATCTACTGGCAATGCGTAACAACATAAATGATCTTCAAATGTTTAATTAGAAATCAAAAATTGAAATAACAGACTCGTTTTGTTATTTAGGGTGTTTACTTTCTAGAAATAAACGGTCTGATAAGGAAATAGAATCTAGATTAACAAAAGCAACAACAGCATTCAGCATGTTAAGAAATGTTATTTGGTATAGAAAAGCAATCTCTACAATGCCAAATTACGCATTTTGCGAGTCTGCGTATTTCCTGTCCTTTTATATGATAGTGAGGTATAGACCTTGACAATTGCTCAAGAAAACAGAATAAGTAGTTTTTATATGAAATGTTTAAGCACAATACTTGGTTGAAATCTAGGTGATCGCGTATCAAATGTTAAAATTTTGAAATTATCTGGTCAACCTACAATTCAAGATATTATGAAAAGAAATCTTTTAAGATGGTTTGGTCATGTAAACAGGAGGGAATATGACAACAGTCACGTTTTCATACTTTTCTGGTAGAAAACATCCTCTAAATGTTGGTATCAGAAAACGTTGAGAGAACAACATATTGAAAGATATCGAGAATTTTGGTATTAAAAGCTGGAGAAGGGACACTAGAAGCAGAAATTATTGTAGACAATTAATTAATCGAAATCTACAGGTTACTTCTGTTCATTCAAACATCAAAAACATAGTGATGAAATATAAAGAACAAACGGATAAAGGAAAGATTCAAGATTCGATGGCGAAACATGGCGCTGTAGAAGAAAAAGTAACAGAAATATTGAGTAAAGATTCGAACAATTATTATACATGTCCAAATTGTAATGGACGGTTTAAACCACCAGAAATCACTGGACACGTAAAGTCGTATGCAAAAGAATGGTGTAACACGCACAAAATTAAGTTAAAATAGTAATGAAACAAATGAAATATTGCCTCACTGGTGCTATGAAGATTACTATTTAAATCATGACGCAGGATAAAAGTTGAATGATATACTCGGAGTCAATGCTTTATGAGAACGAACATCACATAGACTGTAAAGAACACTTAAATTCTATTCTAAACTATTGTGTGGGTGTGTTTTTTTTGCACTTTTATGTCTCACCATACACCGCCAGGTAACCTGGGTTTAACTAACTAACTCTTTGAATTCTATGTAAATGAAAATCGTTTCAGAAAATTCTGAAAATGGAACGAGACCATCACGTAAATGAAATATATAGTAATTCAAAAAAGCATTATTTACACAATAATTAAAAGAAATCAGTAAAACAACAGGATCTAGTAGGGTCTATCGAGGTTTTGCGGCACTCAAATTGGAAGACAGACGCGATGTAAGTGGTTTAGCGGGCACTAAATCCAGACCCTGATGTGATATTAATTTTGAATTATTTTGTAATTAATGTTTTTTGTATTACTTTTTAATTCATTTACGTCCTCCAGTGAATGTAACACCATTTAATATCCTTATTTTAGTCGGTGAAATGTCACTAGTCTTTTTATTTTGATTCGATTGAAAAAAAATATTTTGGGTAGGGTGAGTGTGGGTGTGGGTATGTGGGTGTCGGTATGAGTATAGAGGCAAGGAATACTCACACCAACACCGACACCCACCCACATCCGCCCTATGGATATGAAAACAAAGTTAGATGCATGGCGTTCATATGAACATATTCGTAAACATTATGTTTTAGAAGATGATCAATTACATTGGTTAGCTGTTTCATTATATGTATCATGTAGAAGATATAAACATCTAACAACAAATCAGAATAATCCAATATCAATATCAATATCACGTTTATTAAAAAATGCTAATCATTTAGAATTATTTGTTTTTTTTTGATAAATTACATAAATGTGAAGATATGACCAATTTACCTGATTCAATTCGATCAAAAATCGATCAAATGTGGAACATGTTTTTAACATATCATCAATTATATTTGAAAAATATACAAAAGTATTTATTGAAATATTTGGTGGAAATCAATATAAATTAATTTATTCTGATTATCAATATAAAAGAACATGAAATCAAATAAATCCTAAACTAAATACAAAAAATAAATTAAATAAATGTTCACACCAAGATTTATATTCACTTATATGGACAATATATGCATCAGCTAAAACAATTTATCCATCAACTACCAATGATCTTTTTGCTTCATTTCATTTACTTATTTCTAGTTTTTTCTTTTATTTATGATTATGTCAAATTAGCCAAATTAGATTATATACTTAAAGGTAACATTCTATTAGAAGATTTCATTTATATATATCATTTTAATCGACTTTATTATTAACATATCATTTTTTATTTTAGTTTTTTTCAATTAAAAATTTTCTTTTTCACTTCTTATCAAATGAAGATTTCTTAATAGATATTTTTTTGTTTATTTTATTTTAACTTTATATGTTTTATTTTCTATATAAAAGATAATTTACTTTTACAAACTCGTTGGAATTCTTTAAAATAAAAATCTATTTCATAATATGGATTTTTATTTAGAAGTCTTTGAGATAAGATCTGAAACAAATTCAATTTTCGATTGTTCGATATAGAATTAAATTAAATTAAATATTTTGAGATTTATCAATATATTATTAAATAAAAATCATTTCAAATATCTTTTTATCGAATATATATATATCGATAACTTAGAAAAAAGACCTATTTTCTTGTCAATATGATTATTAATCGATGAAAACGTAAATAATCAAATATGATTAATGATTATTTCAAATCATGTTTAACAATTTAATCGTTTAAACGATATTATAGTTATAACTATGAACAATCGATTAATAATCATTTAGAAATAATATAAGGGTGTGGGTGTGGGTATGTTGCTCTTGTAAACCAACACCCACCCACACCCACACCCACACCCACCCTACACCCACACCCACACCCACACCCACCCACACCCACACCCACACCCACACCCTCTGCAACCTTTCTGAGAAAGAAAAAAAGGTCATACAAATAAAATATGAATATAATAATTAAAAGATTAATTGTCATAATTTATTTAATATTATTTGTAAGTATTTATAATATTCTTAAAATATACAGTTACTAGCGCTTTTTAAACTAGTTCATTCACTAAAATTCTCTCAAGGGTCTATCTTGAAAATCATGTAATTATTGTGTGAAATCTTACCATACTTATTTTGAAACAATGAAACAGTTAACTTTGAAGTTAGTATCTGACTTGAATATGCAGATTTCTTTCTTACCCACAAAGACGTTTCTTTGTAACAGCAGTTGTTTGATTTATACGTGTATATCAAATGTCATTCTAATCGATTAAAAATTGCACAATCACAATTATTGCGAGACAAGAAACTTTCGAGAATACATAGTATACACACGATGACTGAAGCCATTGGGTTTGAATTCATGTTAATATTAAACAAGACAAAAAGCTTTACATAACTACAATTTCGTTTTATTTTAACGTACTTTGATGTTCAAGCATCATAGTAAAATGCATAGATGAAATGTTTCATTCTCTTTTTTTTTCTTTTTGTAAACGTCCAAACAATCCATGTGGACTAAAGCCATATGCAATGAAAGATTTGAATTCATTAAAATTCAACTTATAATCACAATCTCCATCAGTTTTTTTGTATTTGATGAAGAAGTAAATATGGATTCGCTTCTGGCAAGATGACGCATATAAATCCATGTGATTTAAGAGTATCGATTATATTCAACGATTAGTACCAAGAAGACAAAATTCATCTGAAACTTTTTCCATTGCATATTTTCTCATTGTAAATGTGTGTAATACTTTTATAAAACTATCATAAGATATTGATGAGTTCTATGATCCTGATGCAATCCGTTCATATTTATTTCAAGATCATTTGATTTGATATGTTTTTCTTTCTCCATGATTATTTTCGTTATATTCATATTGAATTTCGATAATATCTTTCATTTATAGTTTTCGCTGCGTTTATTTTATGTTCATGAAATATCCTAAATGTAGTATATGTTTTGATTGCAAACCATTGTTAGCTTTCAGACTATTAGAAAGTAACAAAAATAGGTATCTATTGCAAAATTTCTATACAAAACTTGGATGAGAATCAATACTCTTCTGCACGCATTTGGGCTCCAATGTAAACGTAATAATCGATTATTACAAGAAAGTTCTATGTCTTCATAAAAAGACTTATTGTCAATTCCACATATGAATTCGTATTGTTCTTATTCAAGTATATACTTTTGCAATTTTTTTTTGCTTTAGTCATAAATTTGTTTACAACTGCAAACATTCAAATATTAAGGAGTATGCATTTCTAAAGTGAAATCATGAATATTAGATACAACACTATGATTCTTGCAGGAATTTTTGATAAATATGATTGATACACACTATAATGTAACATGAATGAGAATCTCTAACTTAAAAAAACCACTTTAACTTCGTCCCTAATATATTTTGGGTAATTCATATTTTACATGATATACAAAGTCAGTATTTACAATGAATTTGAAGGCCTTCAGAAAAATGACTTTAATGTGCATACGCTTTCGTCTAAAATTCCAAGTTGAGTTAGATTCTACTGTTTTCTCTTTGAGAAAGCCTAATTTAAGTTTAGTATTACTTTCTCTTTTATAATGCTTCGTATTCTTTTGAGCATCATCGAAAAAGTTGAAAGAACGATAGGGAACTTACCAATCCGTTACAACAATTTGTAGTTCGACATTATTGCCAATGGTTTTTCATATGAATAAACGAAGTACAATTGTGTTTCAAGGTAAATGTGGATGGATTGCCATTTTACCAGCATTTATATTGTCAATGGAATTCATCGAACAGGGTGTGGGTGAGAGTGTTCGTTGATTGTCTCATGATCCACAATCGACACCCACACCCACCCACAACTACATCCAAGATAGTACTATCATAACACCTAAGAATGTTTACTGAGTTCATTGTGGCTTACTTTGACTATCTCGGATACGTAAAATAAAGAGAAGGAGTACATCCAAGACCATTTAGAAATATAAATATAATATCTTTCGGTAGCTCAACTGATCGTTTTATTTCTAAAATTACATAGTTTCTGTATTATAGTGGACAAGTAGAGATGTATCCGTGAATCATCATATTTCAAGCTCTATTGGTAATCTTTTTTCTTTAGTTTGAATAGTTTTAATTAAGATAGAGAACTTGAGCTAGATAAGCAAAACAATATGAAGAGAAATATGTTGTATGTTTTTTTTTCGTGAGTAAAACATTTAAGACTAGTAATTGTTCATCGGGTTGAATTTTAAACAATGAATCATTTGCATTAACAATCGTCATTCTACGTATTTCACTAATCTTATTGCTCCAAACTAGATTGGACGGGTACCGCGAGGGATGTATTTAGAAACCGTACTAGTTGTACTTGTATTGAAACCACTTCGACGAAAATTACCACCAATGGACATACCCTAGATAGCAAATTTTATTCAGCGATACAAAACTTCAATTTGTAAAAATTCCTACATTTGTAAAACTATGTGACTGAAAACGACAGACATTGGGCATCGTGTGAATTTCAGGTTTGTGAGCGCCATATTCTTGATTCTCTGTACGATAAAATGGATGTAATTCAAACTTTCTATAACCTTGCCATATATCTATTAAAGATTGAAAGGAAAATGCAATTGATAATTGATAATTATGAACATTTTCAAATCAATCATACCAGGTCGATTGAATCTATCGGGAATATCAAATGTTCTGTAGTAATCACTGGTCCTTAAATCCATCATATCCATTAGATTTCGATGAACTATGCCATTCGGTTGTAAATAAATAGTACTTACATAGGCAGGAACATGATTAGATTGACATAGAATGGAACCATCAGGTCCAATTTCTGTATATTTTGGAAGAGGTGCATTTTTACCATATTGGTGAAATGAATGGAACATCTGAAGTTAAACAATTAGAAACAGTAGACCCGTAATCTGAAAAAAAATTGATTTCTAAGTTTTGCATTGTTTGATGCTAAATTGTCAGTTTTACTTATGTTAAATAAACCGATTCGTCCCCTAAAATTCCTATTGCAAAAAGAATCTTTGAAGAAAAATAGCTAGTAGCAACATTATTCAGAACTAAGAACTACGTAATAAAAAAAAGTTTGCACCAAGAGTTAATTAACTGTCTATTTTTGCGTAAAAAAATTACCTTTAATAATCAATTCGATTTCACGTATCAATGACAGCCTATTGTTTCTACTTTCTAAATAAGACATCAGGATTGTATCAAAATACAAGACCTATATTTACGTTTTTCTCTTGCACTATGAAAGCATGACAAAGCAAAAACGAATAGTTAAGTCGGTTATGTATGACAGAATAATGCAAAATATTCAACTATAAGCATGATTTCTTCGATGTCGATACAAGTTAAACTTGCCGATCGCAAGATGTGGGTAGCTATGAAAGAATTTCTTCAGCATGTTTCACCTGTCAACACCTTTCAATTGCAAAATAGTCACTAAATGAAGTAAAAAGGTAGCTGTGAGGCAAGCAACGTTTTCTTACCTTTTCACTTCATTCATCTTCGAAAAGGAGCACACCTAATCACATTTTCTACTATGCTCACAAAAGAACAAGTAACCGAATTCTGCCTAGATTTTGCTGCGATCATGATCCTTTTGTAATCAACGATTGATCATACCCGATCGTGATTGACTAGAGAAAAAAATTTTCAAACGTTAAAATTGATTTAGCTATTTCGAATCAACTAGTATTCTAATGCAGTGATAAAAAATACGATATTATATGATGACACAATGATTGTTAAAAATTAATCTTAGTACGAAATTCGTTAACCGGTAACTTCGTTAGAGACTTGTTTTTTTTCTATTGATTCGTTAATTACCCAAAATCACATAGCAACTAGAGTTTTAGTTCTTCTTTCGTCGATAGACCCAAAAATATATTAGACATAGTTCTAGTTGGTGTCTTGTTACTAAAGATATACTGGTGTCCATTCATCTTAGCTTTCAAAACTTGAAATCTTTTATCGAAGCATGGTATGGATGTGGATGTGTGTCCGTGTGCAGATTGATGTGAGTGTTGGTGCGAGCCAGGAACTGCATTCACATACACACGTTTGGGAATCTACAAACATAAACTAATGTCATATAATAATGAATCTAATGTTTTTGGGATGAAAATCGTAATTTGAATAAATCTCACAGTAGTTATAATATATAAATACACAAAGGTAGTAAGCCATAAGATGAAAGACACTTCAAAAGAGAATAATGCTAGGCTAAATTCGGAAGCTAGTCGTTCAAGATTCTGTGACAATTGTAGGGTCATCAACTAAGTTTATAGAGCATCATCTTTAAAGTTACCATCTTTT
>CAJNOP010004191.1:0-10999 GCA_905250075.1 Rotaria sp. Silwood1 | reverse complement strand
TCGAAGTAAACGAATGCTGAAATTTCTGATGATGAATTGGACAAAAACTGCGTGTTTTTCAAAGTCATTGAGCATAATTAAAATTCTGCATTCATGAAAATAATTCATTCTACATTATTTTCATGCTATGAGAATCATTAAAAGTACATAAAAAACATGCCAATAAAAGCGTTACATTTGAGAGTGTGTGTGAGTGCGAGCAATAAGAAGGTCCACACCTACATTCTGATGAATGCGCCATATCTAAACATTGGTTTGTGATTTTTTGAATAATGTTTCGTCGCCCCATAGTTCTTAAATATCAATGGATCGATTTGTATGTCGTGTCATCCATGATAGACTGTTGCCCGACGAGGCTTATCATCAATTTCATCTAGAATCCAAATCGTGAAAGCCAAAAGACTTCCGAGCACAGACCATTTCGGTTTCTCATTATATGATAGATCCGCATGTTCGAAATTATATTTGACGTATCTTATTTCGTGTTGTCGCAAGTCTATATATACATTCGTACTTGTATCTAAAATCATTGCTAATATTTGGTTGTGCGACAGCAGTGATCACATTTTCTTATGTCTTGGATGTCACAATATCTCTCAAGACACATGATTCAAGGTTTTATATGACCTACTTGTAACATTCATTACATGGCCCCTGTATTCTTTTCAACATCCTTGTTGAGTTGCCGACTTTCTACTACTCCATCTCAGAAATCAGATGGATGTGAGTGTGAGTCAGAGACTGAATAGAATCGAGTTTTACAGGTTCGGGTTCGGTTCGACTCATTTTTAGTCCCTAATAGGTATGGCATTTTCCTCTTAATTTATTCTAAACTAAAATTCTTGCTAACTTACATTTATTGAAATTTGAATTATTTAGAATATATTTCTTGATTCAATAAATTTTTGTCAATCTAAATTTATCAATCCGATTATCAAAATACATGACTTAAAAAGAACAAATCAGAAGTAAGGAGGGTGCGGGTATGGGTGTGGATTGAGAGAAGACTGATGCCCACTCACACACCCACACCCGCACTCACAATAAGTATATGAAAAGGAAAAATCCGATATGTGATAATGCAGAGGACAGGAAGGGAAAAATCCATAGGAGAGGAAAGAAAAGAAAAAGTGAACGCGTTGTGAAAGAAAGCTACAGTTAGATAGAAACATCACGAGGCGAAACGTGATCACTCCGTGACAGTAGAGTACCACAGTTTGCCCTTCATGAATCTGGTGACTATCTCCACACCTACTGCTCTCAGTCAGCTTCTTCCTCCCCTTTGGAGGTTTATGTTGAATTTTTCTAATAATTTTAAACGTGAGGGTGTGGGTATCTATTCTCTGTTCACAGCTCACAACCATACCGACACCCACACCCACACCCTCGTTTATGTTATGAAATAAGTTTTATCTTGGATGAAAAGTCCTCCTTTTAACTATTTCCTTTGGAAAATATTGTTATATAGATAAAACACCATTAAAAAATATTATTTTAAATGTTGAATTTGAATTAAAAATCAAAAGAAATAAAGATTCACTTTATTATATTTGAATTTAGAGATTCCACTCAAATAGCTAATAGATTATTTATATGTCCTACTCATTCACAATATTAAATAAATAAGCATCTCCATTATATTCCACTAAAGAAAAAATTGCTACATTTTTGTCTCATAGTCATATAACCAATTCAAAACTGGCTGTAGTAGTATAGTTTTAAATCAGTTTAAATAAAAGAATTGTTGATATGAAGGATAAATTTTAGATTCTATTAACATTTACATGAGTATACCGTATAGAAAGAACGTGAAAATGAATAATTTTGTATTTGAAAAAGTTATACTTACAATTAATATATTTTCCCCACGTTTGATCATCACCAAAAAATGGTTTACAACATAAATCAACAGTTTTATATTTATAATTTGAGGTAGTAAACATTGCTGTAATGCCCAAATAAGAGATTTTCTTGTGATCGTCTGACCAAAGATCAGGACTAACGCAAATAGCACCACTTTCAAGTGGTTCTCGAAGAATATCCTTTAATTTTAAACGATAATCATCAGCTAAATCATAAATATGATTAGATATTGTATCGGCACCACGTAAAGTACAATTGACATCAAATTCACCAAATTTTGATCCTGAAGAACAAGTACAAAAAATTCAATGAGGAAAAAAAACTTTACCTAAAACAATAAATTCTTGCAGAAGATCCTTCAATCCTAAATCTTCAATAATTTTGAACGATCTCATGTCATGGCAGATCCATGAAGAAACAAGATTTTTAACAGCATTTAATTCTTGTTCACTTAATTTAACTTTTTCATAGATTTTCATCATATCATTAGGCTTAACTTGACTGGAAGATGATGAGGATATAAATTTTGTTATATTCGTATTTGATAAATTTTTAACACATGAATGAGAAAGCATATTTCTAGTACCAGTAATTAATGTATAAGAAAATGTTTGATAACATGTTTGACAACTTGTAAAACCATCAATCTTTTGATATTCATTAGTATTTTGTATTTTTTTAGCTGGAAAACCAAACACCTTCCAACATATTGAAGATTTATTTTTCTCATTTTCAAGAACCTTATATGTCGATGGTTGTTGTTTCAATAGAAATTTAATTCGATCAGTTGTATACTGCTGCATGCATAATGATGAATTGGCAGCATTCGATGAATCACGAGTGATAATGGATATTGATGATTGAGAAGAATTTGCAGATGCAGAAGCACTATGACAATTTGAAGAAGTAATTCGTGATGATGATGGCATTGTTGATAAATGAGAAGAACTCGACGATGACATGCTGTTGCTATAAAAGTTTTTAAAAATGATAAACAATTGTCTTGTCTTATTCTTTTGTTTTACATATTCACTCATCATTGATTGCGTAAATATTGTAGCAAATAAAAGTATTAAATTCGATTTATCGAAAAAACAATGTCAGTGATAACACGCGACGTCTTTTGAAAATTTCTATCTTTTATTTAAAATATGGTCCATGGGCACCCATCAAAAAATTGGACGACCAAGTCCAGCTCATGATTTTCTATTAAAAAGATTTCGGCCCATGTGCTGGGCTGGGCCAAGCCCAGCCCATTAGGACCCCTGGCACATACAATGTAGAATATCATCATTTGCATCGATTATTCTTTCAATTCTTGCAATATTATTAATAAATTGTAAAACTTTTTAATCTTCACCACCATTGAATTTTTCTAAATTCGATAAACATTCCCGATAGCATACCATCATCGCTGAGTCTTGTACGTTGTGAGGCATTTTTTCTATATGTTGATGTGTGTGTTCAGTAGTATTAATTAATGATTCCAATGTTAGTTTCTTAATCGTACGTTCGGATGTTTCTGTTAGTAAGTCACCGTTTAATTCAGGAACAGTATCAAAACCTCGTAAATTGTAAACTGTTGCTGAAGATTGAATAATTTACTCGTGTAAACAATAACTTAATCGTAGAATGCTTTTATTGTTAACAGGTAATTCGAAATGAATTTCCTCTTTGTTCAATTTTGAAGTATTGAAATTATACAGGCCACTCCTGATTTGAAATGTCCTCTGGTAAGATTTTTATTATTGTTAACATAATAAAAATAATCGATCATGGCACCAAATATTAGAGGTCTGATGTTCGACCTTCTTTTATTTTATTTCAAATAAAAAAATGTCCGCATACACACACACGTACAGTTATACAGCTATCTGCCCTGCTGTAGAGAAAAACAAATATACATATGTATATCTCGACTACCTCGATGAAGGGTCAAACTTAAGGACAAATAATAAAGAGTGATCAAGGTTATATAACATCAAGATATATCTAACAACAAGAAAGAGAAAGAAAGGAGAAAAAAAGAAATTATATAGAAAAGTAACAACAAGGAGGTGAACCCGTTAACACTATTCGCTCAGTATTTTTCATTTTTAACATTACTTTTTTCTTTAATTTTATATTTATATTATAAAAAGTATTGAATTATATGGCGAATGAAGCTATATTATATATATATAGATATGTATATATGTATATCCATTTTTAAAACCTGGTCACTAAGGTCTGTAATTTTCTCTTTCGTTGCTATGGTCTGTAAGGAGGGGTATATGTAGTATTCTCCTTCGTTGCTATGGTCTGTAAGGGGGCTGTCTGTAAGCGGAGGGGGTGGAGCCGCGAAATGTTGACCTTAAAGCGTACACTCACTATTTTTCTCGAAAATCTACGTGAGTTCCACAAAATACACTCGATTTAAAAAAGAAATGCGGAGTTTGGGTTGCTTTGAAATTACTCATTATAACCATAGCTGTATAACAGCTTTTTTGAAGATGGGAAACTAGGGGAAGGTGGAGGGATCTTGAATTATTCACCATATTCATAGCTATACACTCCCTTCTCTTGGGGTGTGAGTGTGGGTGTGAGGTATAGGTATGGTGGTGGGGGTGGGGGTGGGGGTGAATGCGGAGATGTGGGTGTGATTTGCTCGTCATACACCTACCCGCAAAGCAACATCCACATCCAGACCCCTCGCGAGCATGAGGTGTAGGGAGTGTACACCGCCCCACCCTCCCTCCAAAATCAGAAAGTTTCAGTTTTATTCCGCCACAAGAACAGATTTTAACCCCATTTTATGTTTTTTTTTTGTTCAAGTTTTTTCTGAAAATACTTCCTTACACGTCTCCCCCCCCCAATCCGCCATACACCCCACTAATATTTGATCCTTCGCGCGGATCCTACCCACACCCACCCACACCCTATACCCGCCCACACTCACACCGACATCCACACTGAAAAAAAAATTGGTACGATACCGAACCCAAAAGGGTGTGTTGGACTAAAAAAGGTTTCGTACATAGTACGGAACTCCACCATGGGGGTTCAATCCAGCGATTTCTGTGCCGGTCGGAAGTCCGAGAAAAGGAGGAGCGTTAGACGAAAGGTGCGCAGATACCGCCGTCTGTAAAAGGAAGAAGACGATAGAAATCAACCATGAACGGTCATAGTACAAAACCATACCGGCTCAGACGTCACCAGGGTAAACAAGGTCCGCGTCTTCTGTCGAGTAACCAGGGCAGAGTCGAAAAATTGGCTACTGGAAGAGCCTCAAGCATAAAATGTACGACAAAAAAGGTACACAAAATGAAACTAATCAGAAACACGCTGACAATTGGCACTTGAAACGTGCAGACACTATGGACAGCTGGAAAACTAGAGCTGCTCAGAAACGAAATGAAACGTTTCAGATATGACATCATTGATATCTCCGAAGTACGCTGGACACGAAAAGGTGAAACATCAAATAGAGATTTCATCTGGTCAGGAGATGATGTCACACACATTAGAGGTGTAGGATTGCTACTAAGAACACAAGCTAAAGCAGCACTACTAGGATACAATCCAATCAACTCACGAATAATTACGGCAAGACTCAGTGCATCACCATTTAATGCCACAGTAATACACGTATATGCCCCAACTTCCTCATCATCAGAAGAGGATATAGAAGCGTTCTACAACAATATCGAGGATGTACTTGCAAAGACGCACAAAAAAGACATAGTCATCCTAACCGACGACTGGAACGCAAAAGTTGGCAGTGATAATTCAGATTGGAAGCCCGTCATGGGAAACTACGGATATGGTGACAGAAACGAACGTGGGGAACGCCTCCTAGAATTTGCAACAACACACAGCCTCTACATTTGTAACACGAGATTTCAACAGAAGCCCGGTAGAAAGTGGACCTGGGCATCACCTGATGGCTTGCATAAAAACATGATCGATATGATTCTCATTCAACAAAGGTGGAAATCATCCGTGATCAACTGCCGAACATTTCAGAGTGCAGACATCAGCTCAGATCACTCATTAGTACTGTGTAATATTCAACTGCGACTCAAGAAAATGTACAACAGAACAAATCAAAACTTTAGAGTCGACGTGAGCCAATTAAAAAATGAGATAATAAAAGAATCCTACCGTACTAGAGTAGCAAAGAACATGGAAAATATTCACCCAGCATGTAATTTAGAAGAACATGCGGGAAAACTAGAAGGAGCAATCAAAGAAGCAATAGAAACAACCATATCTGCTAGAAAAACAACCAGGAAACCGTGGATCTCCGAACAAACACTAAAACTAGCAGATGAACTACAAAGACTGAAACAGATGAAAAGCACGTCTACAGAGCACACACAACGATACAAAGATATGTGCAAAAAAAGTCAAGAAATCAGCAAGACAGGACAAAGAGAATTCGATTGAGGGACAGTGCGAGGAAGTCGAAAAGGGCTTGAAGATCGGAAATGCCAGGCAAGCATACAGCCTAATAGAAATGCTAAGAAAGAAATTCATACCTCGATTAAACGTGATAAGAAGTCAGGAGGGCGCAATACTACAACCAAAGGACGCGATTAAATAAAGATGGACACAATATTATAGTGATCTTTACAAGGATCATGGAGGAGGAGATAGGGTGGTAAAAGAACTTGAGGAGATCACACCTCCTAACAATAAAAACTCTCAAGATATCCTATACTCTGAAGTACAAGAAGCAATACGCACACTAAAAAGAAATAAAAGTCCGAGATCAGACGGGATTACAGCTGAAATGCTACAAGCTGGAGGAGAGCAGCTAGCACACCAAATTCACAAACTCTGTAACAAAGCATGGCATGTGAGTACGATCCCAGAAGAGTGGGGTAAATCGATCCTACTACCCATACCCAAGAAAGGAGATCTCAGCGAGTGCTCAAACTATCGAACAATCTCTCTCATCAGCCACACAGGTAAAGTGCTACTGATCGTGTTATTATACAGACTCAAACAACAACTGGATCCGCACCTCTCGGAAGAACAGGCAGGATTTAGGAAGGACAGAAGCACCATACACCAAATCCTGATACTCAGGCTACTAGCAGAAAAAGCAAAAAGACAAGGAAGGAAGATATACACTTGCTTCATAGACTTCCAAAAAGCATTCGATACAATCAAACATAAAGTTATGTGGAGTGTGCTAAAATCATATGGTATAGAAACAAAGATGGTCGCGCTACTGCAGCAGATCTACGAAAAAGCATAATCAGCAGTCCAAATCGGAAAAGACTGCGGCGACTAGTTCCAAACAAACGTAGGAACTAGACAAGGAGATCCTCTATCACCACTCCTTTTCATCACGTATCTCGAACGTGTAATGGATCAGGTGAAACAGATCACCTGCGGAATCAACATCAGTGAAACAATCGTTAACAACCTACGAATCGCTGATGACATAGGTCTTATAGATGAAGATTGTAGCACACTTCAAAATCAAATCGATCTAATTACGAAAGCCGCCGAACAAGCAGGACTCATTGTGAATACGAAGAAAACCAAAACAATGATATTCGGAGATCGAAATATTGAACATGGAATGCAGATAGCAGGAGAGACCATAGAAAACGTTGAAAAGTTTGAATACTTAGGAAGTCTATTGACATGGGACAACAATTGTTCCGATGAAATCAAAAGAAGAATAGGTAAAGCAATAGATGCAATGACTTCTCTAAAACACATATGGAACTGCAAGAAATTGAAAGTAGACAACAAACTCAAGGTTCTGACAACATGTGTCTTCAGCGTGCTATTATACGCCTCAGAAACATGGACCCTGAAAGAGGTCGACAAAAAGAAACTACTCGCATTCGAAATAAAATGCTACCGACGGATACTAAAAATCAATTGGAAAGATATGATATCCAATAGTGATATAAGGAAAAAGATATCAAAAGATGAAACCATAATATGCAGCATCAAAAAAAAGGAAACTAAGACTGTTTGGTCATATCTGTAGAATGGACGATAATAGGCTGATCAAGCACATCGTTTTCGCAAAAATGAACGGAAAATCTCGAAGAGGTCGTCCATGCAGAGAGTGGATGGACGACATCACAGAATGGTGTAGACGAAGTGGACATGACTTGTTCCATCAGGCACAAGACCGATGGATATGGAAGAAACTAGTCCGAACAGCGGTTGGCCCCAACGGGTGATAAGCCTATGGGACATCATGAATTCATGACATAGTACGGAATCTAAAAGGGTTTCGATTTCGTTTCAATTCTTTGAACCATTTTAGGTTTCGTAGATACAACTACGAAACACTTGAAAAAAGTATTCTAAGTCTATGACGATTATTTTCAGGCAACCAAAGTTTTTACGAAACCTTTTTGAGGGTTCCGTATTCATTTCAAAAAGGGTTTGGTAATCATACTAATTTTTTTCTAGTACAGCGAATTGTTTTCGAAATAAATACGGAACCCTCAAAAGATTTCGTAAAAACTTCGGGTGCCTGAAAATAATCGTCATAGACTTAGAATACTTTTTTCAAGTGTTTCGTAGTTCTATCTACGAAACCTAAAAGGGTTCAGAGAGTTGAAACGAAATCGAAACCCTTTTGGGTTCCGTACTATGTACGAAACCTTTTTCTAGTCCAAAACACCCTTTTGGGTTCGATGTCGTACCAATTTTTTTTCAGTACACACCCACTCCACTTCGGCGCATATTCCTGTGTAAAAAATTTAATCTCGATTTTTTTTCGAAAAATTCGGTTTTCTAAGGGGGCCCTTAAATGATCTTAGTTGCTTGCAATATAATCAAATTCATGAAACTTTGTAATGAATATTTTGGAACTAATGCATTAAATGCAGTTTTTAACACTTTTGTTTTATACTTTGACTATCCTCTGACAGTTCAAAGATTAATATTTCGTTTATTCATCTGAAAAAAAATATGACATTGAGTTACCATTTGCTATACTATGTAAATACTAATGTATATTTTCTTATCGTAAAGCAACAGCACCCTAAGAACAGCAAAAAGATACATATATTGACAGAACGAAAGAAGCGTGATGATAAGTATTTTGAAAAAAGAGCCAACAATTTACTTGATAAAAAATGCTTACCTTATGAAAACGTAACGCTTCATTGATTTTCATAATTATAAGTAAGCGAGAAAAAGTGAAGTAATCTCGTCAACGATAAATAAGAAGAAAAACAAAGTAACAAACACCCAAAGTAGACCTGTATATTCGGTATCACTGACTAGGTAAGTATATTTTATTTTCAGCATTATATGATTATATCCAATCAATAAAAAGTTCGAGTTGAAATGTGAATATTTTGCATTCATTTTTATTGCATGATAATGTGTTTTTTTTATATACTATAAACTGATATAGGTTGCTGATATATTTATCATTATAAAACTCTAGTGGTCCTCTAACTGTACTGCATATCCTCGATTTTTATCCTGTTGTATGTGTGTATATATGATTTCAAAATTTAGTGACTATCACATGTTATTACAAACTTGATTTTCATTTGTACACTAAACCTTGTTTAACACATTTGTTATCTGGCATACATACATACCTAACACCATGCCCTACTATATTCCGGAATAAATTTTTATAGTGTACTCTCTTTTTTTTGTAATGACATATAAAGTTCCCTAATGGTACAGAGACTATAGCAACAATGCTAACAAGTGAATTTTATTGCCATTATAGAAAAAAAGGAAATCATAATATAAAAATTTATTCTGGAATATTTTGGTACATAGTGTTATGTATGCGTGCCATGTAACAAATATGTTAAACAAGGTTTAATGTACAAATGAAAATCAAGTTTGTAATAATATGTGAATGCCGCTACACTCGAAATCCTATAAGATTACATACGAAAGGATAAAAATCTGATATATACAGTATAATTAGAGGATCACTAGAGTATTATAATGGTAAATGTATGACCAATCTCTATCAGTTTATAGTATATAAAAGACAAGAAAATACATCATCATGAAATGAGAATGAATACAAAAAGCTTATTAGCGCAGCCCCTTTGGGGCTGAAATGTGGAACTCACGTATATCCTTCAGCTTCATTGTACTAATATGCAATATAGATTGTATAAAATCATGATTTTTTTAATTTTCTGACGGGCGCCCTTATTTTTCGTCTTTTTTGTTGTTATTCGCTCAGTATTTTTCATTTTTAACATTACTTTTTTCTTTCATTTTACATTTCTATTATAAGAAGCATTGAATTATATGGCAAATGAAGCTATTACATATATTTGCATATGTATATCCATTATTTAAAACGTGGTCGCTAAGGTCTGTAATGGGGAACTGTCTGTAAGGGAGGAGGCAGTCTATAATGTTTTCTTTCGTTGTTATGATCTGTAAGGGGAGGAGGAGCCACGAAACCTTGAACTTAAAACTTACACTCACTGTTTTCTTCGAAAATATACGTGAGTTCCACAAAAAATCAAAGTTCAACTCGAATATTAGTAAGAGAAATAAAACATGAAAAATAAGGAAGAAAAAATGCCACAAATATAGAAGCAAGTTAAAATGATAAGAAAAGTGGAATAAAGTTGCTTGTTCGCGTTCGGGAGATGTCTATATTGATGATATAAGCAGAACAATCAGTACTAGCTGAAAGAAAAAGTATCGGAGGTAAAACGATTATTTCATAGTAAAAGCTTTTGCAAGATGTCTCAAGTTAATTCAACTGTAATAAAGCATATACTATTTTCTTGTCTAAAGAAACTATATATTAATATAATGCGTACATGTTGTTAGTTAAGTACTCAAGAAAATTATGATCTTTCATAACACTTGACTAAAAGATCAAAATAGACTTCTTGTAACCAGAAAACTGAAATTCAGAAGCTTCAATAAACTTCTTAAAGATCCATATTTCCAGATGTCGCAAATTATCCATCAAGTTATATCAAACTCAATTTTTTTGTGGGACCAGTGTTATTCACATCTCTATCGCTTTACTTTATGTTATATAAGTAGCAGTAGAAAAAGCACAACTTGATATTAACGGTTTAGTGACTGAAGAATTATTAATATTAACCAAATAGATAATGACAGTTACTAACTTTTTATTAAGATAAACAGCTCAGTAATCAGTTAA
>CAJNOP010004190.1:0-11001 GCA_905250075.1 Rotaria sp. Silwood1 | reverse complement strand
CACCCACACCCACACCCACACCCACACCCACACCCACACCCACACCACCCACCCTCAAGAAAATAGCATTCAATTATCATTAAATTTGTCAATATTTTTATATAAATGATTATTTTTGAAATAATATTTTCTAATGTATAAAAATATTCTTAGTTGTTGTAAGTCTTAAAATATTTATCATATATTCATTTCATATTAATAATTACTTCAATATATAATACCTAATGTTGATACTAAATATGAAACAATAATCTTATAGAATCGATATCATAAACTTTAACAACTAATAAAATTCAATAATTTCAATATTACATGTATATTTTTATTAGTAGGGACTAAAATTTGATGTTTTAATAAATAAACGATAATATTCTGTATAATCTTATCGAATTTCTTTAATAATAAAATGTAGAAATTGATGAACGATAAGTACAAGGAAAGTTTAGTATTAAAAAAAAAGTCAAGACTATAGAAAGGATAGATGTGAAAGTAACGGTGAATAAAAGATTCATATACATAACTTACAAATAAATGTTAGTCAACCACTGAAAAATCAACATTTCGAAAACTGTTTATTCAATCTTATTTTCATATCTCATTCAAATATTCTAACTCAAATTGATTAAATTCTAAATAATATATAATTGTAATTATTTTATTTGTATGTTGTTAAATATAATAATTATTCATTGATCTTTCAGTGCACTGCATATTTACCTTGATCTTTTTGGAGTGTTGAACCATCCTCGTGCTTATAGTTGTAGCAGTCTCATAGATATGCTAAATCCTTCGTTCTTTGAAAATTCTTTAAAGATTTTTCAAACAAACAATTATCGTTCATTAATTGATGTCGCCGCATTAATTTCACTGAATTACAAAGATTTTCTACAGGTCGTTTATTGAAAAGCACATAAAAAAATTCATTTGAAAAATATCGTCTTTCGATACTAGAGATTTGCATCTAGAGCCCTACAGGTTATAGATAACCTGCCCTGCCCGGTCAGGACATGGCAGGGCAGGTTACGCTAGGAACAGGGCAGGGCAGGGTAAGGTTACGAAAATTTTTACAGAACAGATTGCAGATTATGTATGTCGTAATCTGTCAATCTGCGACAAATTTTGCATATCAGATATTGTCAACATCTTTTCTAAAGTTATACATAAAGAAAAGAATAGAAGTAAGCTGATAACCAAATTAAAGTGTTTGCCAAGATATTTAACAGAAATAGAATTATCATGGACGTACAAATCCAGAAAGTTTCATGACTTTCGTGAATTTTATATCAAAAATACGAAAAAAAAGAGGTGATTTGATTGTTGGACCAGACATGAAAATTGATGTATTTGAAGTCCGGTGATTAAAAGGAACATTTTAATAAAGCAAATGAAATGGATTTGATTTTTAAAGAAAATTATGAAATTATATTAATGAAAATTTCAATTTTAATCAGGGAATCTGAAAAACATCAATTTTTATGTTCGTTCTATCATTCTAATAAATTTCTTGGTTTTTCTAGTCCTTGGATTGCAAAACTATTCTTTGTACATATAGCTACTCAAATGCACGTTGATTTCTCTAATTTTGAGTTGTATCTTATACTTTTCTACATTTTCATCATAAATTAATCTCTCAAATATCATCAACAATATTAGTCAGATTTTCGTGCTTGTAAAATATCGTCTATGTCACAATTCAGAAAAAGATGTTGAACGAAAAAAAAAGAAGATAATCATTAACTTCAGATGGCATTATTGATATTTTGATGATTACAAATTTTCAGAATATGTGGCATTCCTTTTTTGCTTTATCTCTGAAATAAAATGGATGAAATTGCATATAAAATTGACATGAAAGTTTCGATTTTTATCTGTAGTGTTAGACAAAGCAGGGTAGGGCAAGGCAGGTTACAGATTGCCAAAATATCAGTAGGGCAGGGCAGAGCAGGGTACGAAAAAAATTCACAGGGTATGGTAGGTTACAAGTTGCCAAAATCTCAGCAGGGCAGGTTACAGGTTGTCAAAATACCTTAACCTGCAGGCCTCTATTTGCACCGAACTCAGAAATTCAATTCCAATTCTGATAGAATCGGAGTAGCTAAAACAAAATTTTTCGAAATAAAACTCAGAACTAGAATTACAAAAACACTATTCCTTGAAACTTTACTCGAAACGATTGAGAAAAATTTCTTGAGAGGTAACGTCATAGTTAATTTAGTTAAGCATTTACTCTTATACAGTAATACTTCTATTCTTCAAATATGAAATAACGAAAAAAAAAAAAACAAGAACAACTACAAAATTTATTCTACGTCGTAATTGCATAAACAAATTTCAAGAGCAAAAAATGACATTAACGAAATATTGATATTAACAAAAAAGTAAATAAAATCATTTAGACAACAAATGTTCGAATTCGAAAGCAATTCTTCGTTTTTTCTTGTCTAATCAACTGCATTTCTACAAATGAATAAAATTCTAATAAAAATACCAGTTTCACAAAAACCCAACTTGTGAGAGATCATTCTAAATAATGATAATAATCAAGAAATTCAATAGATTGACAGATGTTTAAGTTACTTGATAAGACAGTAGTCGCAAAAAGTCCCGTTATCAGATGAAAAGTATCAAAACCTCAACCGTTGGAGCTCATATTTTCACTATAAATAGAACCCAATGAACCCTGATCGTAAGCATCAATCCGATCTCGATCAGTTGATGTATAAAGGAATTAATAGCTCAATCGTAACATCATCTTGTAAAGACTGTATTTCAACCATTTCTCGATGTTTAATTTTGCATGATCTCTCATTCGAAAGCCCAATATCGAAGCTAGCCGCGGTAAAAGTTTGGTAAAAAAAAATCATTTTGTATTAATGGAGATATGATCTTCATATTGAAAACGTCTGCTAAGTGGTTAGTCTAAGTTTCTAATCTGATATCAAATAACTCGACTTAATCTTGATCAATTCACTTGAAAATTTCAGCCGTGACTTCTCATAGGTCTAGCAGTTTGTGATAAAATTTTCAGCATCATAGCTCAAGCTAGAGTGGAGATAGAGTCATCAAAAGAGTTCATCATGGCATAGCTTGTCAATCAATGAAATCTCGATATTATGAGGTAGACTTTTGATTGCGTAAATTAGACATAAGAAACTGCATTTAGCACTACCAAAAAAAACAAAAAACAAAAAACATAAATAAATTGTAATATCATTAAACTACCAACAAAAGTTTTCTGACACTACATTTTTTGTTCACAGTGTTTACAACGTGATGATACGATGATTAAGCTACTAATTTCCATATACATCAACTGATCGAGGTCGGGTTGGTACCTATGATCAGAGTTTACTGAGTTCTATTTATGGTGAAAATATGAGCCCCAACGGTTGAGGTATTGATACTTTTCATCTGATAACGGGACTTTTTACGACTACTGTATTAGTTTGATTTTGACATTAATTATGAGTGTAATAAATAAATTTTCAAATAAGATAATCTAAACTTTAGTTGAAACTTACAAAATCGAATAAACATCTCTTATATAATCGATATTATGATTATAGCATCTAATCTTCTCAATCATTCGTTATGTTTTTTTGACTTTCACGTTTTCAATAGTAAATATCTAATTCAAATTTATCTACTTAGCTTTTTAATTTTCAAGTATGCAAAAATTTTCATCTCAATTTTCAACATTTTACTTTCGATCAAAGTAAAATGAATCATAAAAATAGTAGCAGTAAATGTTTCATTTAAGATATTTCGAATAAAATTAATTGACTGCCTTATTGTACATATAAACAAAGATCCACTCGAATTCGAATCTAACTCAACAGTTTCTATTCTAAAAGTAACAGTCAATTATAACCTCATTCTTATATAATCACTATCAAGATATTCTAAGAGATATGTATGGTGTACTAGTTGTTAAATCTAAATAAATGAAAGAAAAAGTATCTCGTGCCTTCTGAAGGCAAAAAAAAAAAAACAATTTTTTTTTTTTTCGTCTCTCACTTAGTTCATAGTTTCGATTCTTAACATGTAGAAATTCATTGTTTTGCTATTTGTAAATTTAAATAAACAATATTTTAGTACATGTATATTTTGTGAAGAAAAAAATGATGATTTTATTCGTGATGGTCTTGAAACACATTATTGAGCAAATTGTCCAATGTTACGACGATGTCAAGAATGCAATCAAGTTTGTTTGATTTGACTCTTTTTTTTTTTTTTTTTTGTTTTTGTCTCTTTTATTTCGATATTAATAGATAGTCGAAATTGAAATTTATATTGAACATTTATTAGATGAATGTGCAAAAAAAAAAGTAAATATCAACAATATCCACGATGCACAGAAGCAATTGGAAATGATTTTGATATTCATATTAAACTTAAAGAATGTAGTGAAGCTAAACCAAATACAAATCGTTGTCCATTATGTCATATGAATATTCATGATGGTGAAAAACCATGGCGTGAACATTTAATGGGTGTTGATGGTTGTGTTAAAAATCCTCGACGTCTTCAAGCATTAAAAAAAGAGTAAATTAATAAAACTAAACTAAACTTATAAAAAAAAAATTGATTTTTATTTTAGATAAAAGTCCTCAACAACAAAAGCCTCTTGTTCTTCCAACATCACAAGTCAATGTTATAAAAAAACAAAAAATAAAATAACAACAACAACTGTAAAATGAAGATTAGAAAACAAACAAACAAAAGATTTTAATATATATTTTTTTTAAATTTATCTATAATATTTGTGCTTCATTTGAATGCATCTATATTTTTTTGAAAAAACAAAAAAAAAAACATCAACGAAGCTAACTGAATAAGAAATTTGGTTGCTTATGTCTAGACATTAGTTTTTTTATTAAATGTGTGCCTGTTTGAGAGTGATTGATCATTGTTATTTTTGTTTTTGTAAACGTTTTATGTTAATATATGCACTTTATAAATAAATTCCAGCTTGAAATTTAATTGATATGAATTTTACTTAACATATATATATTTATAATAATCAATGATTAGATTATTTTTAAATAGAAGATTAAATGGATGAGCTGATTGAATTTATTTTAATGAAAATTCGGAATAAAAAAAAAACAATTGATTTTCTGAAGATTATAAGGAAAACTTGAGTTTTTGTTTTTTTTTTAATGACTTTCGCACATAATAATGCACGCAAGGAAGAAAATGTTCCTTTTTGAGAACAATCATACTGTTAAGGGTTGGCATTAAAAGGTAAAGTGCTCACATTTCAAAGAATCTTTTGAACTTCATAGAAATATTAATAAAATAGGACAATATCTTAAATTTGCAATTATGTTGTTAGTATTATGTCGTCTCCTCAACTACAAAAAGTGATCCACTTAATGAACGATAAACTTTACATATGCGAGTCAACGATCAATAACAATACATTGATAATTTTCTGTCTTTCTTGTTCATTTGATATGCAATTATCTAATTCTATAGAATTATTATTAAGTTTTTTTTTTCAACTTTTCTCCGAAAGATTACTTCATAACTATTTACTCTATATTAATAAATACAGTCAATATTCTAGTCAAAAATTTTCTTCTTGAGAGTTTTGCTGTAAGAAATAAAATTATATTTTTTTTTTTTTACTTTTATGAGAACAAAAATTTCTTCTAATACAACAATTTCAATTTCAATATTGAATTACAATTTATATAAAATTATTATTAAAAATTTTCTTTAATAATACATTTAAAAAAAAAATATCATACTCATATAAAAATGATTATATTCATGCCCTTTTAGAAACAAAAAGAAAAAAAAAAAAAAGAATAACTAACGGGTGTGGCAGGATAAATGGCCCTCTCCATATTTTATCATTAACTCTTTCACCTTTCAACCGAAAGACATGATTTTTTTTATGAAAAGATTCGCTGTGAAATTCTCTACAAAACAGCCTATTTCAGGTTCATTCATTAGCTTCCATCATATTTTTAAATGAGATGGATTTGCTTGACAAAATCAGCAGGACTTTTCAAAAATAACAATTTTTGAACTTCTCTCATATCGTCTCAGTTATCGTTTTCCAGCGATTTTTTGTTGATATTTTATTTTGATTGCTAATCAATCGCGATTTATTGATGCTACAGAACCATCTAGACTTGTCTAATTAGATTAAATCGATAAATATCAGAACCAGAAAAAAATATCAACAAAAAATCGCTGGAAAACGATAACTGAGACGATATGAAAAAAGTTCAAAATTGTTATTTTTGAAAAGTCCTGCTGATTTTGTCAAGCAAATCCATCTCATTTTAAAATATGATGAAAGCTAATGAATGAACCTGAAATAGGCCATTTTGTAGAGAATTTCACGGCGAACCTTTTTTTATAAAAAACAAAAAAATGATGTCTTTCGGTTGAAAGGTAAAAGAGTTAATGATAAAAATATGGAGAGGGCCATTTATTCTGTTGCACTCATTATTATCATTAATAAATAAGGAGACGTCTACTGAACTTGCTAAAGTTTCTTCAAATCGATTTTCACGTTTGAAATCGTGTGGACCATAGTTGATTTACTCCCTTTGATGATAAAAGATCCGTAGGTAATAGTATATAAAAATACAGTAAAAACAAAAACATGCTAAAATGTCCATCATCATATATCCCTAAAGCAGAATTTAAGCACATAGTAACATAGCAGATTTTGTAAAGCAAAATTCTTTCTACACGCCTATATATATAACACTTTTTAGTTGAGTACCAAATAGGAGGAAAGTCTTAACGCGAAAAGATTATCATAAATAATCAAATTATAAATATATATAGTGTATATACTATTCGATAATAACCTTTTCGCGCTAAAACATTATGTTTCTTTCTATTAAATCTTTATTTGTATTGTAAAACGTTCAGTCTTGCATTAGTCATATTATATTTTATATAAATTTATTCTAACCATAAGCTTTATACTTTTCATATCAAGCAAACACTTTCCAAGAATTTTATCGTTAGTATTAAAGTAATCGATATAATAGGCTCTACATTTCGAACGAAACTTGGCATTTTGTTTTTCAAATAGAAAGGTCTTCTATGTTTGATCCTAATTATTGATAGATTGTTGGTTACATTAGTTATCAGAAAATTTTCAGTATAATCTTCAATTTCCTTAAACAGAATGGCAGTTTAATCTAGCAGCAAAATTACATATTGAAATATATTAACTCTTATTATTAAGAGCCAACTACTTTCACGACATATATTGAGTTCAAAGAATGAAAAACAAACAATGTCAACTGATTGACATAAGAAAAGAAATTTTCTTCTTCATTTAGTTGAAAAAAAAAACAATACAAATGTAGAAATGTAATCATATTATGAAATGAGAAGGTAACAAGGTATAGATAATGTACAATTAACAGAAACAGATTAGATTTCAAAGATAAAAATGAACCGTATATAATTAATTATGATGTTGAGAAGCACGAAGATAAAAAAAAGAAAATTATATTGTCAAAAAAATTTATTTATATTTTACTCTTAGATACCAAATTTTACATTGCAAATTTTTGTTATGTATAGTTTAGTATGACGAGAAAACACGAATAACATTTGTCAACAAACATCTATTATAAATAATTACTTAATAGATGGAATATTTAATTTTAGTTCTATAGAGTTCAACTGTTAGTAAAAACTATTTGATTGAAATCAAATAGATAGAGAAAAGCCATATGAATTGAATTGAAACAAAAATAAAAAGAGTTATATTAATGTTTTATCTATATTTTTTTTTCATCAGACAAAAAACAAAAGTTTATAAAATGATTTGTTTATCAATTTTATTATTATTATTATTATTATTATTTTTTTTTTTTTGAAAAACAAAAAGAAATATGAAGAACAAATACTAATCACAGTTTACTAGTTTCAGATTCATTTACAATTCCACAACTACTTGTTGTTATTGGAGGCTGATTACTACTATTTTCTTCATAAGTACCAATTGTGTCATTTAGAGATATAGGCGATTGTTCATCATAAATTGATGATGTTAAATCAAGAACTAATGAATCTTTTGAATGTTTTTCATGTTCTATATTTCTTTGATGATATTGTACAATATATAAATGAAAACGTAATGTTGGTTTTTGTAATTTACATGAAAAATGTAATTTTGTATGAAATATATAATAAAATATTGAATGAATATGTGATGAAAATAAATTTAAAAATAAATAAAGAAATAAAATAATGATACATAAAGGTATTGAATAATATATAATAGTAAAAAGTGTATAATAAAATATTTTCATTGTTAACTATTGAAATGGTGATTGAATTAAATATAAAATAAATGTAAATGAACAAACATAAATAAGACGAATTAAAATAATTGTTATATGACAATAAACAATTAAATATTGAAAATGTCTTAAATGTCTTAATAATATTATTTGTTTATAACATTCAACAGATTTTTTTCGTCCAAATGTATGTACTTCATCATGATATAAATTTTGATGATAATCTCTTGTTATATATGGAATTTTATATTAATAAATTGTTGTTAAATAATAAATAATTAATATTAAATAAAATATTGAATGTATTAAAGATAAAAAATTTTCTAAGAAAAAATTTCTTTGTTCAAATGTACAACGATGTATACGATATGAATTATTACCATAGATTGTTTTATTTCATATATGACGACGATTGCCACGTTTTTGTCATGTTCGATTTAATTTTATTGTTTTTTATTGACTAAAAAAAATTATCATAGGAAATTATTATTATTATTATTTCATGTAATGAATCATCTTTGTCATTATAAATAATTTTTCTTGCTTTTATTTTGTTTTATTTGAGTTTTTTCATAATTTTGTGCATATTTTTCAAGATCTAAATAAAATTGTTGATAATCATTTAATTTAACATGATTTCGTCCATAAAATGTTATTGAATATTGTTCAACATTTATTTCATAATTTGATTCATTTAATGTAATTAAATGAATTTTTTTCAACTTTTAAATATGTTATCCAATTATTAACATAAATTATAAATAATAAACAAACAAATATTAATGTACGAAAATGAATATGACCAGTATTTGATAAATAATTATGTTTTAAAAAATGTCGAATATTTTGACTTCATATAGCATATATAAATATTAATGTTAAACATTGTTCTGTTTCGGATGCAGCTTTTAAATAATAAGGTCAACGACATATTTCACCAAAATATTTTTCATTAATATTTATATACATTATATTTAAGTAAAATAATTGATAATAATTGAATAAAATAATAAACAATATATAAATGATATAAGACATGCAAGAAATATTGTTTTTGATTTAATGTAATAATACTAGCTAATATAAAGAAACATATTATTAATGATGAAATAAATAGATATTTAAATGATACTGTATTAAGAAATATTTCTTCAATATCATCAAAATATAATTTATAAATAGATAATATATTTAAATTAGAATAATTTGAACTCATGAAAATTTAGTTTATAAGAATAAAAGAAACTATCAATATTTATAATACATGAAAAAAAATCTCCATGTACTGTCATCATTATGATCATTTAGAATAATTTACATTAACTTGTTGAAGATAACGGTTGATGCAAAAGTTATTGCAAAAATGTCGCTTTATTTTTCCTTGGTTAAAACAAGTTGAAGAAAAATCGAAAATACCTATTAGAAATCTGCATTGAAAGCACTTTCTAATTGTATGATCAAAAAAGTTTTAACATGTATTGGCTTCAAGTAAAAAACACATCTTTAAACACTACTAAAATATACGCTAGAAAAACATCTCAATGTAGTTGTGAGAGAAAGGAACTGTTCTCTCATTATTTTTTGATTTTCTCGCATGTAGTCCATTGTATTTTTCTGCTCTTTATTTTGTTAAATTTGCTGTTTAATTCTCTACAAACTTGATAGAAAACCGTACGAGATCGCTGTGAATAACACGAAAAAAGGAAATTGAAAACAACACACTAAAACCGAATGTGAAACTGATGAGGGTCTGATAAGATTTTTTCAAGATCCAAGTGCCACCATTGCTATTCAAAACAGATACAATGTTGATTCAAGATACTCGAACTACAAGTATATAGCCCAGCTCTTATGTTGCCAACTCAGAGAAATGGCAAAAGCGAGCACTGGCCAATACAAAATGTATATCAACCTGAAAATGATGAGAACTTCGAAGTTGTTTTTATTTGGCAATGTTGTTTCAAAAATTTCAATAGTATTCGTTATATTGATTTCTGAAAATAGAACATATATTCTAATAGATAGAAGAGCATAACATTGTGATGAAATGAGCCGAAGGATATCACAAAATACAGAAGGATTGATCATTTTGCCACAGTCATTTTGAACTGTTTTTCTTTTACAATGTACATTTTAGTAGTGTTTAAAGATGTGTTTGTTACTCCAAGTCGATACGTGGTACAACTTTTTTTTTAATTATACAGTTAGCAATCACTTTCGACGCAGATTCTTAAATAGGTATTTCCGATTTCTTCCAAACATGTTTAGCCAAGGAACAATGGAGCGACATTTTTGTAAAAAGTTTTGCATCACCCATTAAAATTGAATTCGATTGTTTTGTTTTGTTTTTAGTCTAATGAAGTTTTACCGTATTTTTTTTCAATCAATTCATATTCATACTGATTCTGATATGACAACAGGTGAAACTTATTTATTAACATTATTTAAATATCAAATAACTAGTTGGTTTGGTACAACTTCACATTTTATTATAAATAATATTGGTGAAATAAAAATTGTTGAACAATGTCGTTTAATTGTTTCTTTTCTTACAATTGTTCTTGATTTATGTAGTCGAGAAAAAGATCTATGTCAATAATATGATCGACAATTTATTGATGATATATATATATATATATACATATATATACTTATGTCTGACGAAAAGTTCTGCAATCTTTAAATAAAAATATAAAGATGCAGAGATATT
>CAJNOP010004189.1:0-11002 GCA_905250075.1 Rotaria sp. Silwood1 | reverse complement strand
GGTATCAACAATCAGAAAACACTTGTGAACTATTTTATTAAAAATAAGACACAATGCTGGTATACAATTTCAGAAATTATCGATGAATTTGAGGGTGTGGGTGTGGGTGTGGGTGTGTGTGGGTGTGGGTGTGTGTGTGTGGGTGTGTGTGTGGGTGTGGGTGTGGATGTGAACTATCAGAAGATTAACAATCACACCCACACCCACACGCGCACGCACACCCGCACCCACCCACACCCACACCCCACACCCCACACCCACACCCACCCACACCCACACCCCAGCCACACCCCCAGCCACACCCACACACACCCACCCACACCACACACCCACACCCACATCCACACCCACACCCCACACCCACACCCGTTTTAAGTTAATTCGTTTTATTCTAGTCTGTTTGGGGTCATAGCCATGCTGCGGTTCACACGATAGAAAAGAATAATGACTTTTTTATCTCGTATGAGACGAATGATCGTATAACATTTAGCTGTATTGACCGAACGGCACCTTTTCTCGTCGTGTTTGTTCAGTTCATGAGAAAGAAATGAAAATATTTTTTTTTCTCTCTAACATATATTAACGGACACCTACAATAACACTCGAATATTACATGACATAAAATACGTTAGGATGATCTATATGTATTTTCTTTATTTTTCTACGTTTTATTTTAGTTAAGATAGAAGATCTATGTGCTGAAGAAACAAAAGATTATATTTTTCTTCAGTACTTTAATTAACGCTGTTGAAATAAACTAAGCGTTTGTCACTTGCATAATTTCTTTTACCTCTAAATAGTACGTCTTAATTGTAGTTAAAATCGATCATATTCTAACTAATGAACTAAGGTTTGTTTTATTTTTTCTTTTTCCAAAATAAAGAAAAAGAAATTTATTTCTTCGAATTTTAACTAACCATATTAATGAACTCGCTAATCGAAGTTTTAAGTCGTTTTTATTGTTTGAGTATCTTATCAATATCAAAATATACATTAATACTGAAGTAAAAAGGTTGATGCTGTGAAATATCACATATGATGAGCGTCCTAATTTAAAGGAAAAAATTAAAACATCGTTCACAGACAATATCTCTCCAGACAGTTTTTACTTACGAATCGATCTTTCAATGACATGCTGGTCGTTCCTCAAAAGTAGATTTATCGTATTTAATTGGGTTTGCCAAAGACTCGAGTTTTAAAAGTTCTGTTTTAATAATACTTTCATGTAGATGTCTTTAATATTAATGAAACTATGATTGGTCTGAAATTATTAATAAAATGACCTTTAGTTATAGAGCGAAACTTTTATTTATTTTGAAATAATAGAAAAATGAAAAACGAAAACACTTTTCTAAATCCAATATAGAAAATTAATACTAAGGTATGGAATTTTGAAGATGCGAGACTATTATTGAATAAGTGAGTTTTATTAAATTTTGTTCTCTTTTTGCAAATAGAAAACAAGAGGTGACAATTTTTACTATAGATCCTTGAAATGTGCTTTCAAATATAGTAGAGTTAAGCTGAATATTCTTCCTTTGTTTTCTGTTCTTAATGATGCAGTGTTTATTCATTCATTGTCCTATAATATCAGCGAGGAAATACGTACATCACTGCATCTCTGTAATATAATAGCCTTGACCAACAAATAATATACGATGTACAATGTGTGCTAGGAGAAAAAGATGGTATTTTTTACTACAATATACAGCGTGGATCAATAATGAGTTGAATAACATAAGTCAGTAATTCCTCATTATCATTGAAAATATTTAGTCTACCCTTTCATATGTCTGTACAATAAAAATTTTCATTTTTTCTCGTACAATAATCAGATCGAAAATTGAATTGATAAAGTTATAAAATCAAAAGTATTATTTAATATATTTGTATAATGTTGAAATGAAAGAAAACTGAGATGCTTATTCATCAAAAGGTCATGTGCTCACTAACGTTTCAAGGCTTATAGGACTTTTTATTTTTAAATCATTTTTTCATCTAAATAAAAACTGTTTGAACTCTAGTAATATTTATGTAATCTTCTGAAAATGAATACCATTTTTTTTGTTTTTATTTCGTTACACCAGTCATTTTATTAGTAATCAGTAGTGATCGAACTTATGAAAAGAAAAGTATAACATATCTTTCATTTTAGATAAAGTGATCAGTAGAATGGAAATATTACCTAATGAAATTCTTCTTCATATATTTTCTTATCTTGAATGGTTCGATATGTTAACATCTTTCTGGTCATTAAATATTCGCTTCAATTCTCTTGTATGTTCAATTCTTTCGATAAATGACAATAGATTGAACAGTGGTCTGCTTATTACGCATGGTTTAGCTTATAATAAATGTTGTTCAATATTATTTCCATTGATTTTAAATTCATCACCTCTTTCTTCTTCTATTCAACGTATTCATTTTGATGGATCAAATTCAATTGCTTCTGATCTTTGTTATGAATGGTTATTTAATGATAAAAAATTACTTCATTTTCCAAATCTTAAATCACTTGTTCTTGGTCAATGTAGATCAATTAAACCAATAGTTCAAAGTTTATCTTATCTTGTTCAACATCAATTAGATGAACTTACATTAACATTTGATAAGCATGTATTCACACAGTTTTATTATAAACAAAACCATTTGTCACTGGTTTCTGATAAAGGTAACCAACCATTTATTTGATAGATTCTATAAAACAAGATAGGATTATCTCTCTTGAAGAAATCATTCTCAATTGAAACTAAATTCTTTCACTGAAACAAAGAAGAGTATTTACGTGTCGAACAATAAGACCTATTTTCGAGAAAACTTTTAGATGGAAATCAATATTTAACAATTGTTGACAATCACTATTACTGAGTGAAGATCTAGTAAAACGGTCACCTAGCTGTAGAACATAGGATTATGGTCGCGAACCAAGCTAACTTTTCTCTTGACACAATACATCCTATCCAGTAAGATAGTGTCAGCTTAAAATTGATTTATCACATCATGAGATTTTCTCTTAAGATATAGAAATTAATATAATAAGTAATAACATCCAATTTAGTAATTTATTGTTTTCCTGTTATGCAAAAAAAAAAAACATTAAATGTGAATAAGTCGTATGTCGAAGGGGAAACAGCTGATTCTGGGTAGAAAAAATCATCTGGAATCACTTGGAGTCATCAGAATCATTCGGAATCACTGGAAATCATTCGAATCCAAGGGAAAAGCAGCTGACTCTGGGCAGCAGAATCATCTGAAATCACTAGTATCACTTAGAATCACTTGAAATCAACGGAATTTTGAAATCTTAGAGGCAGCTGTTTCCACCTGACATATATAACTATAAATAAATTTTGGTTAATTGTTAATTGTATTTCACGGTTATCTTAAACATGTTCCAGTCATTTATTCATTGAAAGATCAATCAACTGTTATAATCATTCAGTTGACTCAATAGAAATAGAATTAAATTTATTTTATTTTTGTATGTTATTTTTTGATCAATCAGAAAAAGAATGAGATTATATAAATATCAGTTTTACATTAATAAACCTAAAATTAAAAAGACTTTTTCATAAAAAAATATTTTTTTAAGCAATACAAAATTTCTCTTTTTTATTTTTTGAGAAACAATAGAAAAACAGTTCACGATGCTCAAACAATTTCTTTGTCAATTATTCTCTGGTCAATGTCAATTAAAATCTCTTCGACTTGATATTAGCAACGAATTTAGGGATGGTTTTTTTCATCGATGTTTATCATCAAACTCTAATCTTTCTTTCGATTTTATTCAATATCCATACCGATCTTCTTGTGTAACTCTTCGTCGTTTACATATTCGACTTAATCAAAGTTGTTTTCTGGAAAATCTGATTGAATATGTACCAAACATCGAACAAATGTCAATTGAGTGTGATTGTTCTTTGTCTTCTTATAGATTAAGGACATCAAATATTGAAACATTGAGTCAATTAAATGAAAATTGGTTTAATAAAGTAAGAAAAAAAACAAAGAATAATCATCTTTTTTTTTATTTGATGAATTTCTTAAAATATCTATTTCTTTTGATTGACAAAAAAAACAATCGTATTCTATTAGATACCAAAACTACGATGTTTTAGTTTAAAAACTTTCATTAACAATGATTCGAATATTATTTATTTGAAATGGCTTCTTAATAATATAAACTATGTTGAGAAACTTCAACTTCAACTTAGAAGTGATAAACTAATTGAAACAAGGCGTCAAAATATATTAAAATCTTTTATTGATGCAAGTTTTATTCGCCAATATTGTTTACCTGATGCAATATCTAATTTAATTTATTTTGATTTTTATATTTGTTCAGAATGTCAATTATCATTTAATGATGTAGAAAGAATAACAAATTCATTTAAAATTCATTCTTTTTTTATCGATCATCAATGGACAAATGTTAAATGTTTATTTGATCCAATAATGTCATGTCAACATCTTTTCTCTTCTTTTAATAATACATCTCAAATTTCCGATAATTTTATGTAAGATATTTGTCTTTATGAAAAATTTGAGATCTTGAATCACTTATATATTTTTCTTTTAGTGATTATTCATATATTTTTAATTGGCCCCGTACTGGTGACATTTGGTTTAAAATGTATCCATCACTTTATTTTTTTCTCGAACAATTCACTGAATTATCACCTAATATTTCTAGTGTCAAAGTATACAGAGGTAAGTTTCTTTGCCATTTCAATTACTCTCTTAATGACTAAAGAAATAGGTGGCAAACTTCGGGTTACCGGAAGTTTTTCGATAGTAATTTCACCAATTTGTTGGTGTCAACTACATTCATAGATAATAATTGTTTATATAGTAATTAGGGGTGTACAGCTCACACTCATGAGCGCTCATATGAGCGTGAGCAAGCGCTTTTCGCTGACGTTCATATGAGTGTTCATGAGTGTGGGCATGAGCTGTACATTCCTACTTTGTTCTGAAATGAATCTAATAGAAAAATAATAAAATAGTATTTTTAAAAGTATAAAAAATTTCTATTTTTGTTTTAGAACGTAACAGAGCTTTCGTCGAGTCAGATTTTTTGATGTCATTGAAGATCTTATCCAAAATGAGGCAACACAAAGAAATCAATATTCCTTTTCGAAATGTTACGAAAATTCAATTTGGAACGTATTTTGACCGGATGAATGGTTTGTATTATATTTGATTTTTTTTTCGAAGATTTGAAAAGAAATAGCTTACTCTTTATTTTTAGTTAAAAGAAAACATTATCACAAATTTTTTATTGCTTTAAATTTCACATAAAACTTTTCTTATAGTCAGCAGAACGAAATGGACTTTGTATATTAAGATTTAATATTTTATAATTATATTGAGACTTTAGACATGAATTTTATAATTATTGATGCTGAGTAGAATTTGAGTGGTCATGAAAAAAGACACGATTCATAGAGAAAGTCATTTAGTAATATTAGATTTAACCACTAGTAGTGAGAATCTCTATTCAAACTCTGATCGTTGTTGGATAGATGCTGCGTTGATTAAAGACTGTTGCCTGTTCGGATACACTTACTAATAATACAGTCTGTCATTACTATGCAGGTTATGGTCTACAATCTGTTTCGCTCCGTTTCAACGTTCTTTTCTCTATGAGATCAGTCTTAAAAATCTCATCTTCCATTTAGAATTTTACTTGGTTATTAATCATAGATAGAAATATTCTAATTAAAAATGATTTATATGAAAATATTTTTGTAAGAGATTTCGTATCGATGGAAGAATGCAGTGAGCAATGTTAATTCTTGAGATGTAAATAATAAAAATCGAACGCAAAATATTATGATTGGTTCATAATTGAGAGATATTTTCAATCCGGATCAAAAATTTTATATTTCGACAATTTGATTATTTAATATTTAATAATAAACATCTAAAATATTTCATAACTTCTCTTGACTGTTAGATGATAAATAAAAATAATTTATTTTCTAAATAATTTTTAAAAAAATATTATTTCAAATTCGAGTTAATTTCAAATGATTGTTGAAAAATTTGAAATAATTTTTCTTACATATTTAATTCATTTTCGATTTATTCATATTAGAATTATTCTCATAATATTTCATAAGTATAAAATAAAGCTTAACATATTGCTGCATATTATTTAAATAAACATGAATTTCGTTTGTTAAATGTTACTAAATTATTTTATAACAGATAAATCATTCAGATATGAGAAGTAATCAGAGATGCAGAATCTGATGTTAAAATGAAAAATTTCCCTCACACGTGTAGTCGCGCACAGATACATTCTACACGTCTGACAAGTAATATTCTAAATTAAAAATGATCATTAGTTTTCTTTCAAATAATTTGTTCTGAGATCTTAATAAATACAAGAGAAATATATGAGTGTCGATTAGTAAATGTGAAATAAACACAATAAAGAAATGAATCGACTATTTTCAAAGAGATTTCTAATTTTTGTAAAAGAAACTTCAACGATTATATCTATATGTAGAATAATATAATTTTTATGTATATAATGTTCTCAATGTTATTAGCAATCGTGTATATGAGTGAATTGCAACTTTTTGGTACGATTGATGCAAAAAAATGAAAGTGAACCTAAACAAGTTTTGAATAGTGGATTTTATTATGCTCTACGCCAGTAGTATGTAGCAAAAGTATTCCAACACTTGACCACATATTAGCTGAGATATAACTTTCTTCAGTGTAAATATAGCATAAAAACTGTTATTTTAATGGAAAAGGCCCTTTTACAGCTTATCATATAATGTAAATTTTTCAACAACGGTAAGTGATACAAAGCTGAACTTTTTACTGGTTATATAACTTAGAGAAGTATATACACAGTAAAAATTTGAGCGAAAACAAACAAGCCGTTCAAGAGTTATTCACATAGTAATTTTTCAAAAGGTCAATCTACATTTCGTCATATAATGTAAATTTCTCGCGAACGGTAAGAGCTAGATGGCTGAAATTTTTACCATTTATACAACTCTGAGATTTATATTTATGGTAAAAATTTGAGCGAAAACGGATGAGCTGTTCAAGAGTTATTAGCGATGAATTTTTCAAAAAGTCAATCTACAAAGTGAGTAAAACTTGCATTTTTGGAAAAAGATCGTGTTTTTTAACAAAGAGGAAAGGTGTTCACAAGATGTTTTTTTATCAATTTGTTTTCCGCCCAACGGTCTTTCTTTTGAAACCCTTTCCGCTTCGTCAAGTCGTAGTCAGAGGGAGAAAATTAAAAAACAAGGTAAATCTACACGAAAATGAATAAGTGTCTGTAATTATGTATTTGAAGCAAATGAATGTAAAAAGAACGGAAAAGAAAGACAAAAGACATATCATTTGAAAGAGCGTTTCAGGCTGTACAAAATGGACTATTCATTATATTTTTTCTCTTTCTTTTTATACTAAGAAAATATTCTTTTCTTGGCACGTGTCCATATAAAATAGGATTTTTTTCACAGTGTGAGACTTATAAAGTTTTCGACAGTATGAGTTAGAGAGCTGAAATTTAGTGTGGCAATGGGGCACACAGAGATTAATAACAAATAAAAAAATTGTCCAAATTGGTTGAGGAGAACAAACGTTATTAAGCAAATACAGCTAAAATTCCAATCGTACCAAAAAGTTGCAATTCACTCATATATATTTAACTTTATTAAGACTATAAAATACACTTACCGAAATATCTAAATATCGAGTATCTTTTAAAGACAGAACTGCGTTTTATTTTCCTATTACTCGTTTCATAAAATACTAGTTAGCAAATCTTTTCTTTATTCTCATATTACTCTTAAATGTACGATCTAAACAGTAGAATTTACAAAATTGGTTCATAATTTTTAGCATATGGATTAGAATAAGTCAATTTTGTTGTTAGATAACTTTTCTTATAGTAGTAACATAGAATTTATTTTTTTTTCTAGATAATTTTTCAAGTGTATTAGTAGAGCGAAATGAAATACGTGAAAAAGTACTCGCTCATCTCATTTCAATGACTGTCCAACTCAAATATCTTCAAATTGAACGATTCGAATGACTGTTACATGTTGTTCAATACGTAAGGCATTCTTTTATTTATGAATTAGGTATATTTCCGTGAATATATCTATGTTACATATAATTCATTTAAATATATTCAAATGAATGAATTGGACAGTTGAACCTTTATTTTAATAATGAGAAAATACTTTAGAGTTATTAAAGGAAGATGGTTTTCATTAGCACTTATCGTTATATATCTACTTCAGTCAAAGATTGTTGGCAATGCAAAACGATCAACTGTTTTTTTCTCGTACCAATTTAAAACATCTGCTTTGATTTGACAAATCAATTCTAATCGAACAAAGCAATTTACTTTTTTTTGTTGTTTTCTATTTAGATACCTGACGATCTAAGAATGAACGCATTAAATACTGTTCGATATGCTGAATTTGGTCTTCCGAGTTGTCATATAGGTAGAAGCGACGTAATACATATTGGCAAACACCTTGTGCCTTTTCTTAGCACATATATGCCTCATTTACAAACATTACGTCTTTGGCGACCAGATGATTTTCCTTGGACAACTAGTAAGTTTATTTTAAACAAATAAAATTAGTCAAGATAAAACCTTTTACTAATCGACAATAAATATTATTCTGTTTTTTATTTTTATTATGGATTACATTTTGTCCTTTATTACCCAAAAAGTTGTTTTTACAACGATTGTTAATCAACCAGAATGAAAAATTCTTTTTTTGTTTGTATCAATTTCATTCACGTCCTATTTTGTTTCACTGAACAAGATTTTGTAACTATGTGACATAGACTCGAAAGTTGAGAATTAATAGGGAACGTTTGTAAACGCTAATTTTATCTTCGAATTCTCTAAATTGCAAACGCCGTAATTGTAGAGCGGATTCATTTTCTCAGTATGTAACTGATTTTGATGATAGATTATATTATATCTTATTTATCATCATGAATCAATTATAATAAACAAAAAGAAAACTATTTTTGAATTCGAACTTTTGTATATTTTAAGAACTAATAATGTTTCATTTTCATTGTCTTTTTTCTTTATTTAAGTTCGGCCAGATTATAAAGAAAGAAGATATTATGAAGCTTCAGTTCTACAATGGCGGAAGTCTCTAAAAACGCCCGAATCGATTGGTATATATATACGAATACAATGACTTCATACAAGAAAATAAATTAATAATATAATTCGATTTTTAGATCAACATGTAGCCGTCTTTGAACAAGATCTTTGTCAACTGACCGGAAAATTAAAGGACTTTATCTTTCTCGATATTTATGGCGAAATTCATTATGAAAAAGTTGAACCTTACCGGTCGATGGTTCAAGCTCGCTTTCCTGATAGTCGAATAGATGTTGAAATATCAAGATTTCGTTTGTGGCGTTAATTTCCTGTTTGTTTGTTATATGCAACAGATGTGTATTAAAGACAATTATCTAGCTAACTACTTATTATTTTTCTGCTTGTCTTTCTTTAATATTATAAGTTGTAAAAGATTTACATCCAATAATGAAATATTAATATTATTCTGCAAACAATATTTAGCTGTTTTTTGAAGAAATCTAATGGTGTAATTGAAGAAGAATGCAGCTTCTTCTACAAACATTGGAGTCTCTAGAAAAGTTTGAAACTGTTGTCAGTGCAAATGTGTGTCTCCCTAAAGGAGACTTAAAAATGATTGAGCCCTCTCCTTCCACAATGCCCAAAAAAAAGGATTAGAGACAATCCTATTAATTACTTCAGCTATCAACTTAATATTTTGTATACATATAGACATAATTTCGTACTGATTATCCATGTTTCCCTAGTCTCATTTACTCGAAAAATTCCTAGAACATGAAGTTTTCGGCTTTCAAAAGCTGTGAATTAAAATAATAAAAGTAGTTGTTTCATTATAGCCGCCATGGCTGAGTGGTTACGTTGTTTGACACGTGTCCACAAGGTATCGTGTTCAAACCTCGGTACTACCAGCCATGGAATGACTTTGGACAAGTCACTAACGGCTGTTTGTCTCGGATCACCCATCCGATAGCATGCTGATTACATGTGACATACACCGGGCCTTGTGCCTAGTATGTGGTTAGTCAGTATGTATGGGGAGCTGAAGTAATTGAGCGACAAGAACTCTGCGTCAGGTCGGCCTTCTGTCCAGAGCTGCAACTAGTAATATTTGTAGGAAAAGTATCGGGCTCATGAAACTGTCCTTGGACAGCACTCTACACCGAAAGGTAGCCGAAAGGCAAGGGTATTCTTCTTCTTCTTCTATCTTTAGAGCACATAAAATTAAAAAAAATTCTTTCATTTTTTTTAAAAAGAGGGGGTACCCTTAAGAAAGAACGGGGGCGCATAAGAAGCCAAATCGGCCCATTAGGACTTTCTTTCGCTAATCTCATTAAATCATACATCAATTGAAAGAACACATTGAAATTAGCATTTTGACACTATTTGCACAGGGTTTCGATAGAACTTTCGAAGAAAAAAACTATTAACAAAGTAAGACATTTTTACTCATTTATCCAATAATCGACCCTATCATAGTTGACCCAGCTGTGCAATAAATTAATTAAAAGGATAGTTCTAAAATGAGCTATTTGGTAGCTTTTTTAAAGGCCTTCAATCCTGTATATGAATCAACAACTGATTGTTTCATTTACCGGTAAGGAGGATTGCAATACTAGTGGACACTGTTGATATAAGTCGAATATTTGCTATCAACTTTTATCTTTCAAGAAATATTTTCCGAGAAAAATGGAACGTACCAAAATTCTGGTATTACTCGTTGGAAAGCCCTTTTCAAAAGCTACAAAACTATATATTTTCTAAAGTCTAAAAAGTTTGGCCCCTAGGAACTAGTGAAAAATTCAGGTCACATTGTACTCGGATATGGTTTTTCCCATGTTTTTGCCTATTTTTCACTAGTAATGAGCCGTTTTTATCAACAAAAGCTCT
>CAJNOP010004188.1:0-11002 GCA_905250075.1 Rotaria sp. Silwood1 | reverse complement strand
TCGAAGTAAACGAATGCTGAAATTTCTGATGATGAATTGGACAAAAAACTGCGTGTTTTTCAAAGTCATTGAGCATAATTAAAATTCTGCATTCATGAAAATAATGCATTCTACATTATTTTCATGCTATGAGAATCATTAAAAGTACATAAAAAACATGCCAATAAAAGCGTTACATTTGAGAGTGTGTGTGAGTGCGAGCAATAAGAAGGTCCACACCTACATTCTGATGAATGCGCCATATCTAAACATTGGTTTGTGATTTTTTGAATAATGTTTCGTCGCCCCATAGTTCTTAAATATCAATGGATCGATTTGTATGTCGTGTCATCCATGATAGACTGTTGCCCGACGAGGCTTATCATCAATTTCATCTAGAATCCAAATCGTGAAAGCCAAAAGACTTCCGAGCACAGACCATTTCGGTTTCTCATTATATGATAGATCCGCATGTTCGAAATTATATTTGACGTATCTTATTTCGTGTTGTCGCAAGTCTATATATACATTCGTACTTGTATCTAAAATCATTGCTAATATTTGGTTGTGCGACAGCAGTGATCACATTTTCTTATGTCTTGGATGTCACAATATCTCTCAAGACACATGATTCAAGGTTTTATATGACCTACTTGTAACATTCATTACATGGCCCCTGTATTCTTTTCAACATCCTTGTTGAGTTGCCGACTTTCTACTACTCCATCTCAGAAATCAGATGGATGTGAGTGTGAGTCAGAGACTGAATAGAATCGAGTTTTACAGGTTCGGGTTCGGTTCGACTCATTTTTAGTCCCTAATAGGTATGGCATTTTCCTCTTAATTTATTCTAAACTAAAATTCTTGCTAACTTACATTTATTGAAATTTGAATTATTTAGAATATATTTCTTGATTCAATAAATTTTTGTCAATCTAAATTTATCAATCCGATTATCAAAATACATGACTTAAAAAGAACAAATCAGAAGTAAGGAGGGTGCGGGTATGGGTGTGGATTGAGAGAAGACTGATGCCCACTCACACACCCACACCCGCACTCACAATAAGTATATGAAAAGGAAAAATCCGATATGTGATAATGCAGAGGACAGGAAGGGAAAAATCCATAGGAGAGGAAAGAAAAGAAAAAGTGAACGCGTTGTGAAAGAAAGCTACAGTTAGATAGAAACATCACGAGGCGAAACGTGATCACTCCGTGACAGTAGAGTACCACAGTTTGCCCTTCATGAATCTGGTGACTATCTCCACACCTACTGCTCTCAGTCAGCTTCTTCCTCCCCTTTGGAGGTTTATGTTGAATTTTTCTAATAATTTTAAACGTGAGGGTGTGGGTATCTATTCTCTGTTCACAGCTCACAACCATACCGACACCCACACCCACACCCTCGTTTATGTTATGAAATAAGTTTTATCTTGGATGAAAAGTCCTCCTTTTAACTATTTCCTTTGGAAAATATTGTTATATAGATAAAACACCATTAAAAAATATTATTTTAAATGTTGAATTTGAATTAAAAATCAAAAGAAATAAAGATTCACTTTATTATATTTGAATTTAGAGATTCCACTCAAATAGCTAATAGATTATTTATATGTCCTACTCATTCACAATATTAAATAAATAAGCATCTCCATTATATTCCACTAAAGAAAAAATTGCTACATTTTTGTCTCATAGTCATATAACCAATTCAAAACTGGCTGTAGTAGTATAGTTTTAAATCAGTTTAAATAAAAGAATTGTTGATATGAAGGATAAATTTTAGATTCTATTAACATTTACATGAGTATACCGTATAGAAAGAACGTGAAAATGAATAATTTTGTATTTGAAAAAGTTATACTTACAATTAATATATTTTCCCCACGTTTGATCATCACCAAAAAATGGTTTACAACATAAATCAACAGTTTTATATTTATAATTTGAGGTAGTAAACATTGCTGTAATGCCCAAATAAGAGATTTTCTTGTGATCGTCTGACCAAAGATCAGGACTAACGCAAATAGCACCACTTTCAAGTGGTTCTCGAAGAATATCCTTTAATTTTAAACGATAATCATCAGCTAAATCATAAATATGATTAGATATTGTATCGGCACCACGTAAAGTACAATTGACATCAAATTCACCAAATTTTGATCCTGAAGAACAAGTACAAAAAATTCAATGAGGAAAAAAAACTTTACCTAAAACAATAAATTCTTGCAGAAGATCCTTCAATCCTAAATCTTCAATAATTTTGAACGATCTCATGTCATGGCAGATCCATGAAGAAACAAGATTTTTAACAGCATTTAATTCTTGTTCACTTAATTTAACTTTTTCATAGATTTTCATCATATCATTAGGCTTAACTTGACTGGAAGATGATGAGGATATAAATTTTGTTATATTCGTATTTGATAAATTTTTAACACATGAATGAGAAAGCATATTTCTAGTACCAGTAATTAATGTATAAGAAAATGTTTGATAACATGTTTGACAACTTGTAAAACCATCAATCTTTTGATATTCATTAGTATTTTGTATTTTTTTAGCTGGAAAACCAAACACCTTCCAACATATTGAAGATTTATTTTTCTCATTTTCAAGAACCTTATATGTCGATGGTTGTTGTTTCAATAGAAATTTAATTCGATCAGTTGTATACTGCTGCATGCATAATGATGAATTGGCAGCATTCGATGAATCACGAGTGATAATGGATATTGATGATTGAGAAGAATTTGCAGATGCAGAAGCACTATGACAATTTGAAGAAGTAATTCGTGATGATGATGGCATTGTTGATAAATGAGAAGAACTCGACGATGACATGCTGTTGCTATAAAAGTTTTTAAAAATGATAAACAATTGTCTTGTCTTATTCTTTTGTTTTACATATTCACTCATCATTGATTGCGTAAATATTGTAGCAAATAAAAGTATTAAATTCGATTTATCGAAAAAACAATGTCAGTGATAACACGCGACGTCTTTTGAAAATTTCTATCTTTTATTTAAAATATGGTCCATGGGCACCCATCAAAAAATTGGACGACCAAGTCCAGCTCATGATTTTCTATTAAAAAGATTTCGGCCCATGTGCTGGGCTGGGCCAAGCCCAGCCCATTAGGACCCCTGGCACATACAATGTAGAATATCATCATTTGCATCGATTATTCTTTCAATTCTTGCAATATTATTAATAAATTGTAAAACTTTTTAATCTTCACCACCATTGAATTTTTCTAAATTCGATAAACATTCCCGATAGCATACCATCATCGCTGAGTCTTGTACGTTGTGAGGCATTTTTTCTATATGTTGATGTGTGTGTTCAGTAGTATTAATTAATGATTCCAATGTTAGTTTCTTAATCGTACGTTCGGATGTTTCTGTTAGTAAGTCACCGTTTAATTCAGGAACAGTATCAAAACCTCGTAAATTGTAAACTGTTGCTGAAGATTGAATAATTTACTCGTGTAAACAATAACTTAATCGTAGAATGCTTTTATTGTTAACAGGTAATTCGAAATGAATTTCCTCTTTGTTCAATTTTGAAGTATTGAAATTATACAGGTCACTCCTAATTTGGAATGTCCTGGGGTAAGATTTTTATTATTGTTAATATAATAAAAATAATCGGTCACGGCACCAAATATTAGAGGTCTGATGTTCGACCTTCTTTTATTTTATTTCAAATAAAAAAAAATGTCTGCAAACACACAAGTACAGTTATACAGCTATCTGCCCTGCTGTAGAGAAAAAATATATACATATGTATATCTCGACTACCTCGATGAAGGGTCAAACTTAAGAACAAATAATAAAGAGTGATCAAGGTTATATAACATCAAGATATATCTAACAACAAGAAAGAGAAAGAAAGGAGAAAAAAAGAAATTATATAGAAAAGTAACAACAAGGAGGTGAACCCGTTAACACTATTCGCTCAGTATTTTTCATTTTTAACATTACTTTTTTCTTTAATTTTATATTTATATTATAAGAAGTATTGAATTATATGGCGAATGAAGCTATATTATATATATATAGATATGTATATATGTATATCCATTTTTAAAACCTGGTCACTAAGGTCTGTAATTTTCTCTTTCGTTGCTATGGTCTGTAAGGAGGGGTATATGTAGTATTCTCCTTCGTTGCTATGGTCTGTAAGGGGGCTGTCTGTAAGCGGAGGGGGTGGAGCCGCGAAATGTTGACCTTAAAGCGTACACTCACTATTTTTCTCGAAAATCTACGTGAGTTCCACAAAATACACTCGATTTAAAAAAGAAATGCGGAGTTTGGGTTGCTTTGAAATTACTCATTATAACCATAGCTGTATAACAGCTTTTTTGAAGATGGGAAACTAGGGGAAGGTGGAGGGATCTTGAATTATTCACCATATTCATAGCTATACACTCCCTTCTCTTGGGGTGTGAGTGTGGGTGTGAGGTATAGGTATGGTGGTGGGGGTGGGGGTGGGGGTGAATGCGGAGATGTGGGTGTGATTTGCTCGTCATACACCTACCCGCAAAGCAACATCCACATCCAGACCCCTCGCGAGCATGAGGTGTAGGGAGTGTACACCGCCCCACCCTCCCTCCAAAATCAGAAAGTTTCAGTTTTATTCCGCCACAAGAACAGATTTTAACCCCATTTTATGTTTTTTTTTTGTTCAAGTTTTTTCTGAAAATACTTCCTTACACGTCTCCCCCCCCCAATCCGCCATACACCCCACTAATATTTGATCCTTCGCGCGGATCCTACCCACACCCACCCACACCCTATACCCGCCCACACTCACACCGACATCCACACTGAAAAAAAAATTGGTACGATACCGAACCCAAAAGGGTGTGTTGGACTAAAAAAGGTTTCGTACATAGTACGGAACTCCACCATGGGGGTTCAATCCAGCGATTTCTGTGCCGGTCGGAAGTCCGAGAAAAGGAGGAGCGTTAGACGAAAGGTGCGCAGATACCGCCGTCTGTAAAAGGAAGAAGACGATAGAAATCAACCATGAACGGTCATAGTACAAAACCATACCGGCTCAGACATCGCCAGGGTAAACAAGGTCCGCGCCTTCTGTCGAGTAACCAGGGCAGAGTCGAAAAATTGGCTACTGGAAAAGCCTCAAGCATAAAATGTACAACAAAAAAAAAGTAACACAAAATGAAATTAATCAGAAACACGCTGACAATTGGCACTTGGAACGTGCAGACACTATGGACAGCTGGAAAACTAGAGCTGCTCAGAAACGAAATGAAACGTTTCAGATATGACATCATTGGTATCTCCGAAGTACGCTGGACACGAAAAGGTGAAACATCAAATAGAGATTTCATCTGGTCAGGAGATGATGTCACACACATGACAGGTGTAGGATTGCTACTAAGTACACAAGCTAAAGCAGCACTACTAGGATACAATCCAATCAGCTCACGAATAATTACGGCAAGATTCAGTGCATCACCATTTAATGTCACAGTACTACACGTATATGCACCAACTTCTTCATCATCAGAAGAGGATATAGAAGCGTTCTACAACAATATCCAGGATGTACTTGCAAAGACGCACAAAAAAGACATAGTCATCCTAACCGACGACTGGAACGCAAAAGTTGGCAGTGATAATTCAGATTAGAAGCCCGTCATCGGAAAGTACGGATATGGTGACAGAAACGAACGTGGTGGACGCCTCCTAGAATTTGCAACAACACACAGCCTCTACATTTGTACCACGAGATTTCAACAAAAGCCCAGTAGAAAGTGGACCTGGGCATCACCTGATGGCGTGCATTAAAACATGATCGATATGATTCTCATTCAACAAAGGTGGAAATCATCCGTGATCAACTGCCGAACATTTCAGAGTGCAGACATCAGCTCAGATCACTCATTAGTACTGTGTAATATTAAACTGCGACTCAAGAAAATGTACAACAGAACAAATCAAAACTATAGAGTCGACGTGAGCCAATTAACAAATGAGATAATAAAAGAATCCTACCATACTAGAGTAGCAAAGAACATGGAAAATCTTCATCCAGCATGTAATTTAGAAGAACATGCGGGAAAACTAGAAGGAGCAATCAAAGAAGCAATAGAAACAACCATATCTGCTGGAAAAACAACCAGGAAACCCTGGATCTCCGAGCAAACACTAAAACTAGCAGATGAAAAACGAAGACTGAAACAGATGAAAAGCACGTTTACAGAGCATGCACAACGATACAAAGATATGTGCAAAATAGTCAAAAAATCAGCAAGACAGGACAAAGAGAATTGGATTGAGGAACAGTGCGAGGAAGTCGAAAAGGGCCTGAAGATCGGAAATGCTAGGCAAGCATACAGCCTAATAAAAATGCTAAGAAAGAAATTCATACCTCGATTAAACGTGATAAGAAGTCAGGAGGGCGCAATACTACAACCAAAGGACGCGATTAAATAAAGATGGACACAATATTATAGTGATCTTTACAAGGATCATGGAGGAGGAGATAGGGTGGTAAAAGAACTTGAGGAGATCACACCTCCTAACAATAAAAACTCTCAAGATATCCTATACTCTGAAGTACAAGAAGCAATACGCACACTAAAAAGAAATAAAAGTCCGAGATCAGACGGGATTACAGCTGAAATGCTACAAGCTGGAGGAGAGCAGCTAGCACACCAAATTCACAAACTCTGTAACAAAGCATGGCATGTGAGTACGATCCCAGAAGAGTGGGGTAAATCGATCCTACTACCCATACCCAAGAAAGGAGATCTCAGCGAGTGCTCAAACTATCGAACAATCTCTCTCATCAGCCACACAGGTAAAGTGCTACTGATCGTGTTATTATACAGACTCAAACAACAACTGGATCCGCACCTCTCGGAAGAACAGGCAGGATTTAGGAAGGACAAAAGCACCATACACAAAATCCTGATACTCAGGCTACTAACAGAAAAAGCAAAAAGACAAGGAAGGAAGATATACAATTGCTTCATAGACTTCCAAAAAGCATTCGATACAATCAAACATAAAGTTATGTGGAGTGTGCTAAAATCATATGGTATAGAAACAAAGATGGTCGCGCTACTGCAGCAGATCTACGAAAAAGCATAATCAGCAGTCCAAATCGGAAAAGACTGCGGCGACTAGTTCCAAACAAACGTAGGAACTAGACAAGGAGATCCTCTATCACCACTCCTTTTCATCACGTATCTCGAACGTGTAATGGATCAGGTGAAACAGATCACCTGCGGAATCAACATCAGTGAAACAATCGTTAACAACCTACGAATCGCTGATGACATAGGTCTTATAGATGAAGATTGTAGCACACTTCAAAATCAAATCGATCTAATTACGAAAGCCGCCGAACAAGCAGGACTCATTGTGAATACGAAGAAAACCAAAACAATGATATTCGGAGATCGAAATATTGAACATGGAATGCAGATAGCAGGAGAGACCATAGAAAACGTTGAAAAGTTTGAATACTTAGGAAGTCTATTGACATGGGACAACAATTGTTCCGATGAAATCAAAAGAAGAATAGGTAAAGCAATAGATGCAATGACTTCTCTAAAACACATATGGAACTGCAAGAAATTGAAAGTAGACAACAAACTCAAGGTTCTGACAACATGTGTCTTCAGCGTGCTATTATACGCCTCAGAAACATGGACCCTGAAAGAGGTCGACAAAAAGAAACTACTCGCATTCGAAATAAAATGCTACCGACGGATACTAAAAATCAATTGGAAAGATATGATATCCAATAGTGATATAAGGAAAAAGATATCAAAAGATGAAACCATAATATGCAGCATCAAAAAAAAGGAAACTAAGACTGTTTGGTCATATCTGTAGAATGGACGATAATAGGCTGATCAAGCACATCGTTTTCGCAAAAATGAACGGAAAATCTCGAAGAGGTCGTCCATGCAGAGAATGGATGGACGACATCACAGAATGGTGTAGACGAAGTGGGCATGGCTTGTTCCATCTGGCACAAGACCGGCGGATATGGAAGAAACTAGTCCGAACAGTGGTTGGCCCCAACGGGTGAAAAGTCTATGGGACATCATGAATTCAGGACATAGTACGGAATCTAAAAGGGTTTCGATTTCGTTTCAATTCTCTGAACCATTTTAGGTTTCGTAGATACAACTACGAAACACTTGAAAAAAGTATTCTAAGTCTATGACGATTATTTTCAGGAAACCGAAGTTTTTACGAAACCTTTTTGAGGGTTCCGTATTCATTTCAAAAAGGGTTTGGTAATCATACTAATTTTTTTCTAGTACACCGAACCGTTTTCGAAATAAATACGGAACCCTCAAAAGATTTCGTAAAAACTTCGGGTGCCTGAAAATAATCGTCATAGACTTAGAATACTTTTTTCAAGTGTTTCGTAGTTCTATCTACGAAACCTAAAAGGGTTCAGAGAGTTGAAACGAAATCGAAACCCTTTTGGGTTCCGTACTATGTACGAAACCTTTTTCTAGTCCAAAACACCCTGTTGGGTTCGATGTCGTACCAATTTTTTTTCAGTGCACATCCACTCCACTTCGGCGCATATTCCTGTGTAAAAAATTCAATGCCGATTTTTTTTCGAAAAATTGGGTTTTCTAAGGGGGGGCCTTAAATGATCTTAGTTGCTTGCAATATAATCAAATTCATGAAACTTTGTAATGAATATTTTGGAACTAATGCATTAAATGCAGTTTTTAACACTTTTGTTTTATACTTTGACTATCCTCTGAAAGTTCAAAGATTAATATTTCGTTTATTCATCTGAAAAAAAATATGACATTGAGTTACCATTTGCTATACTATGTAAATACTAATGTATATTTTCTTATCGTAAAGCAACAGCACCCTAAGAACAGCAAAAAGATACATATATTGACAGAACGAAAGAAGCGTGATGATAAGTATTTTGAAAAAAGAGCCAACAATTTACTTGATAAAAAATGCTTACCTTATGAAAACGTAACGCTTCATTGATTTTCATAATTATAAGTAAGCGAGAAAAAGTGAAGTAATCTCGTCAACGATAAATAAGAAGAAAAACAAAGTAACAAACACCCAAAGTAGACCTGTATATTCGGTATCACTGACTAGGTAAGTATATTTTATTTTCAGCATTATATGATTATATCCAATCAATAAAAAGTTCGAGTTGAAATGTGAATATTTTGCATTCATTTTTATTGCATGATAATGTGTTTTTTTTATATACTATAAACTGATATAGGTTGCTGATATATTTATCATTATAAAACTCTAGTGGTCCTCTAACTGTACTGCATATCCTCGATTTTTATCCTGTTGTATGTGTGTATATATGATTTCAAAATTTAGTGACTATCACATGTTATTACAAACTTGATTTTCATTTGTACACTAAACCTTGTTTAACACATTTGTTATCTGGCATACATACATACCTAACACCATGCCCTACTATATTCCGGAATAAATTTTTATAGTGTACTCTCTTTTTTTTGTAATGACATATAAAGTTCCCTAATGGTACAGAGACTATAGCAACAATGCTAACAAGTGAATTTTATTGCCATTATAGAAAAAAAGGAAATCATAATATAAAAATTTATTCTGGAATATTTTGGTACATAGTGTTATGTATGCGTGCCATGTAACAAATATGTTAAACAAGGTTTAATGTACAAATGAAAATCAAGTTTGTAATAATATGTGAATGCCGCTACACTCGAAATCCTATAAGATTACATACGAAAGGATAAAAATCTGATATATACAGTATAATTAGAGGATCACTAGAGTATTATAATGGTAAATGTATGACCAATCTCTATCAGTTTATAGTATATAAAAGACAAGAAAATACATCATCATGAAATGAGAATGAATACAAAAAGCTTATTAGCGCAGCCCCTTTGGGGCTGAAATGTGGAACTCACGTATATCCTTCAGCTTCATTGTACTAATATGCAATATAGATTGTATAAAATCATGATTTTTTTAATTTTCTGACGGGCGCCCTTATTTTTCGTCTTTTTTGTTGTTATTCGCTCAGTATTTTTCATTTTTAACATTACTTTTTTCTTTCATTTTACATTTCTATTATAAGAAGCATTGAATTATATGGCAAATGAAGCTATTACATATATTTGCATATGTATATCCATTATTTAAAACGTGGTCGCTAAGGTCTGTAATGGGGAACTGTCTGTAAGGGAGGAGGCAGTCTATAATGTTTTCTTTCGTTGTTATGATCTGTAAGGGGAGGAGGAGCCACGAAACCTTGAACTTAAAACTTACACTCACTGTTTTCTTCGAAAATATACGTGAGTTCCACAAAAAATCAAAGTTCAACTCGAATATTAGTAAGAGAAATAAAACATGAAAAATAAGGAAGAAAAAATGCCACAAATATAGAAGCAAGTTAAAATGATAAGAAAAGTGGAATAAAGTTGCTTGTTCGCGTTCGGGAGATGTCTATATTGATGATATAAGCAGAACAATCAGTACTAGCTGAAAGAAAAAGTATCGGAGGTAAAACGATTATTTCATAGTAAAAGCTTTTGCAAGATGTCTCAAGTTAATTCAACTGTAATAAAGCATATACTATTTTCTTGTCTAAAGAAACTATATATTAATATAATGCGTACATGTTGTTAGTTAAGTACTCAAGAAAATTATGATCTTTCATAACACTTGACTAAAAGATCAAAATAGACTTCTTGTAACCAGAAAACTGAAATTCAGAAGCTTCAATAAACTTCTTAAAGATCCATATTTCCAGATGTCGCAAATTATCCATCAAGTTATATCAAACTCAATTTTTTTGTGGGACCAGTGTTATTCACATCTCTATCGCTTTACTTTATGTTATATAAGTAGCAGTAGAAAAAGCACAACTTGATATTAACGGTTTAGTGACTGAAGAATTATTAATATTAACCAAATAGATAATGACAGTTACTAACTTTTTATTAAGATAAACAGCTCAGTAATCAGTTAA
>CAJNOP010004187.1:0-11006 GCA_905250075.1 Rotaria sp. Silwood1 | reverse complement strand
ATCAGTTAGACTCGTTTAGGCTCTGACTGAGCCCAAGTCTGACCCTGTCAAAGTCGAGCTCGACCTGCTCGGTCTAGGCTCAGGCTCGGTACATGCCTAGTTCCACTCACAACTATACGTTCACATTCAATCATGCCAATCCAATTACCCACACCATCCTCTACACATTCAAATCCAACCACCCACATCCAATCATCTATGGTACTAGGAAGAATCGTTGCAGTACAACTCACTGCATGGGCAAAATGTTGCACGGAAAAAACGTCGCAGCATTTCGTTATGCTAGATATTTCTAATTATATCTGAAGTTGACTTCTTAAAGTTTCATCGAAGGATAGGGGTTTCGGGTGTAGGCGCGAGTTTGGAGTTTAAGGTACAGGTGAATGATTGAGGTTTTGGATGTGAGTATGGGACTTGAGTGTTCTTGTGGATATAAGCACAGCTGTGGGTGTGATCTGAGAACACTAGAGAGATTTGTGTGGATTAGGCTGGTTGTAACTAGCTTGGTGTCGGTCTGTGGGTGTGATGCTTTGTGTATGGCTGTGAGTGGGTGTGGTTATGGTGAGTGAGCTGTGGCAACACAACACCCATACCTAGTCATGCACATCCAAACACGCGCACTCAACTATCCATACATCAACACCACAGAGAATCCCTCGTACCCACACCCAAAATTACAGTTGCACTTCAAATTAATCTCGTTTTCTAAACTTCGCTACAGGCAGATAAATACTTTTTAATATTTGAAGTTCAGATATTTCACTCATTCAATAGCAAACTTTGGATTTTATCCGCATCTGAACGTTTTTCCTGATCGACATTGTATAGCCAATAACACTTATCAGAAATTCATAAATCATCTCATAATTATAGATATCAATAAATTGCTTCAACTGATCGTATAGAAGAGACGTATTGCTCTTGAACACAATCATATCTTTATTTTTTTCCGTTAACGGGACAAACGGAATTCGAGGCAGAGAAAAGTTTGTTCCACAGGTCTCTAAGTTTTCATCATTTCGATTTCAGTCAAATTTTTCTCAGATGTTCTGAAGTTTTAGTTGGCTAATTAATAAACTTTGATGCATATTTGTTCCTGAAGTGCTAATTCATGGAGTTTCCTCACTTGTTTCGTTTATGTATTGTACTGTTCAAATAATATATCACGGAGACTTTCTTTTTGAATGCACATAAGTACTAGCAGTAACTTAAAAATTTGTAATAGATAAGGTTAAATTTTTGAAATTAGAAATTTTATCAAAAATTTTGGCTTTACTTTTCAATAAGCATAAACATAAAGTCCAGATGATAAGGCACTTATACAAGATAAAACAAAAAAAGCAGAGCAGTTAAGTTATCGTCTGAACTAGCAGTTGAGTAACATAACCGAGTAGAAGTTTCTCTTTGTCTCTAAGATATTATTTAATAAAACATTTGAAAAGATGAATATACGAAAACATGTAAGGAATAAAACTGTTACGTAGTTATGGTACCTATATTCTCTTCATGTTTATTAGACAAATCTATATTCGAAACTATTGCAATATTATAAACTACCATCATGGGTTAAAAGGATTGATGTTACTGATTATCATTAACAACTTCGATGTATAGATTGTTTGTTTTAATCGAAGTTAATATGTTCAAAAATGCGAAAGAAATCTAAAAACTTCAATAGGTCTTCACTACTTTCCGTAAAAACATCTAACTGTCAGTATTGTGGTTATTTACTAATTATAGTAAGAAAAGATCTAATAAATTATGTTGATAAATTAAAAAATAGCATCTAGTAGGAGAAATAAGATTTAAAAAAAGCAAAAGAAAATATATTACAAATCTAAAAACAAATTAAAATGGCAAGGAAGTGAAACGAAGCTGCTTGTTCACTTTCTGCAAGTGTCTATACTGATGACATGATAATCAGGCCAATCAGTACTAGTTGAAAGAAAAAATATCAGTGATGAAATGATTATTTCATTGTATCATCAGTTGAAAGTCTAGTCGAATTAAGTCGACTATAATAAGGTATTTACTATTTACTTGTCTAAAATGAATATATAAATATAATACGCACATAGTTTTACGTAGATATGCAAGTTATGTACTTATCTGCTGATAAACGATACAGACCTCTTTCTTCTTTGACACTTTCTGTAATAGGATGCCCATCTCAAGATAATAATGTTCTTTTATAACAGCTGACTAGAGCATCGAAAATAGGCCTTCCGTGGCTGAAAAATGAAATTCAAAAAATTTGATAAACTTTTTATAGATTCATTTTCCTTGGCTCCGAAATTTATCAGTCAAGTTATATCAAATTCAGCTTTTTTTTCTTGGAATACTGCTATTATTATTCCTATCACTGAAGTTAAAGTTACAGAAGTAGGAGCAGAAAAATGAAAACTTGATATTAACGATTAAGTGACTAGGAAACTGTTAATATTATCAATTAAATAGTGACAATTACTCGCTTCTTATCAAGATAAGCTACTGAGTAACCAGACAAAGTTGAACGTACCATGAAGTATAATATTTCTTTATTATTTATAAAGTGAATGCTTCTACGAATATATATACGTCTGAAAAGCAGAGGGTGTGAATGTGAGTCTTATCTTTGCTCATATTCACACCCACATCCTAGGCAACTTTTCGATTTTCAGAGAGAGAAGAAGGGAGCAATGCATGAGTATGTAGATTTAGAAATTATGAGCCTTTGTCCCATTTAAATTTTTCGAAATGGCTGGGATCCTACTTAGTGGACACGATTAACTAAGAGGGGCAATTGTTGTTCATGTTGGAGTGTGTTTTCTAATGTACTAATGTTAGTTGAGATGTGTGTTCATATTCTGTTGTTTTATGGACAAAATAATCAGTGAAAACTATCGAGTTCAATTCTTTTTCTGTTGATTATAAGAAAATCAAATTATTAACTTTTCTAATTTCTACGATAGGATAGGACTACATGTTCTTTCATTATGGCCAATATTTTGAAAAACACAATCGCAAACATGCACTCAATTGTTTGTGATATTTATAGAAAAACAGAGCCAATGAAAACTTTACAATCCAATAATCTTTTTACTTAAGAGTAGCCATGAAATGTTGTTTTCTCTTCATTTGACAGCAAAATGGAATAAAATTCTAGGTGAAAGTTCATATACATCATCCCGTTATGATTCAATGAAAATTGAGCAAAATAGTTTGAACGTTTCTTTCGATTTTCATCATGCTACGTTATTTTGGTAACAATAATTATCTTTTTTTAATCATCTGCTGTTATAGCACAATTACGCCATGTTTTTTTTCAGTTTTTTTCCTCAACACACGCTTCTGCAAGTATTTCCGACATGGCGACGTCAGCAAGTGGATCATGTTGTATTGAAGACTAAAATAAGAGGCACAATGACTTGCGCTGGATGCCCAGAGATATTTTATTGCAAGAAACATATGGTACAACATCACCAGGAATTGAGTTTACAACTGGATGGCATTGAAGCTGAGCGAGACCTTTTCAAGCAAAACATAGAAGAACAAAAAGCTGAGCCGCAGAAACATGCGTTGATTGTACAAGTTGACGATTGGGAACGAAAGTCGATTAACAAGATAAAAGAAGTGGCAAAAGAAATCAGACAAGCATTGATCCCGCATATTGTTGGCTACATTCCTCAAATGGAGTTCAAATTAAACCCATTAACTAAACAAATTCGTCAAAGGCGTAGTGATGATGACGTTGTGGACACAGACATAACAAAATGGAAAGAAGAACTTGAACAGTTAAAGACTTTACTCGATAATCCATCTCTATTCAGAATCCGACAAGATACTACACCATTGGTGCCTAAGATATGTTTAGACGTCCATGGTGAGTTTGCTTATTACACTTAAATTGCATAGAGCAACATATTTATCATCAAAAATAATAACCCATACAGTGAGATGATAGAAACTGTTGTCTTCAACACATTAATGCATAAGTTGTTGCATCGTATAGAATAGATATCTGTATTTCTTTAATATTTTAATAATGGAAGCAAATCTGTAAGCGTCGAGGTTTAAAATTCTATTGTACAGTTTACTGTTCAGAAAGCAGTTGAATGTCTTAAATTTCAATCAACAAGCCAAAGTATATAATTAGATGAATAATAATTAGCATATCCGATAAAAATTAATGGTACGAATTTCAAAATCTTTTTCTCAGAAATCATTCGATTTCACTTTTTTCATTCAAAACAACTAGGTCAAGATAATTTTTACAAAAAAGCTCCGAATTTTGATATTTGATTTGTTGAGCCATATGCGTAGTAATAATGAACATGTCTTTCCAGTCAGCTTTTCTCACTATTTTCGAGCGCTCAATTCGGAGTGTCATCCGTCGTGTCAATATTTGAACTCAATATAGCCATAGATGGATACATCTAACCCCAATTAAATGATGTATTTAAAGACTGTTTGGTTTAAATAGTTGTTTTAAAAATTCTATTGTTGAATATGTTCCATCTGCTAGACAGTCAATTTAGTAGAAAGTGTAAGTTTAAAAACAAAACAGTTTGAAAAAGCATTAAAAAAGCAAAAGAAAACAGCTTTGAAAAATATGATTTGAGTAAAATTTCTTTATATTCCAATCGTTCGAGTGTGGATGTGGGTTTTTAGAGTGTTGGTTCGAGACCAGGTGTAGGCTTTTTCTGTTAATTCTTTTAAAGTTTAAATTCTGGCAAATTCAAATTTTCAGAATTTATTTCTCGATTTATTTAATTTTCATAAATGTAAATTGATCATCCCGGATTGGAACTTGGAATTCATCACACAACCACAACCAAACACTTCCACTCACCCTGTTTGCCTATTACATTTTTTTTTAGATTCTCTTAATCATTATTGTTACTTCTTTGTTCACTGTTCGTTCTTCTTTCTCAACTTTATCTATTCAATAAACATGATATTTATCCCACAAATAAACATTTACTAATTTATATTTTAAGGTTAACTGGTTGACTTTAAAATTGAAAAACCAACTAGTTGTCTTTTAAAGACACCTGAATTTTGAAGACATCTCCGGCAAATATTCATCTAATGTTCAATTGAGATTTAATGTTTGCTTCGATTTGATGCCAATGTTCAGCGTATATCTATGTTTAATAGATATAGAGGCGAGAAACATTTAGTGAGTTCATATTTTAAAGACATTTTTAATTTACGGAAAGATTAAAATTTGAGTCTAGAACAATCTATCATAGTGCCATCGTTTTGTATCTTAATGACACTATATGTGATTATTCGACATGAAATCGGGTCTATTTCTATGTCCTCATTAGTCATCAACGAAGAGTATTTCAACAATTTCCAATACGTTCATTTAAGACTGCATCTGTTTTCAGTTAGAATTAAATATCTGAGCAGATGCGGTTTGCAAGCTAAGTACAATGTGGATCTATGGATCTGAGTGTGAGTATCACTAAGAGTTTTAATGGAGAAAACATCCACATTCACTCGTAGCTCTAAATTGTAATTCCGAACGCCCTATACACTAACATTAGCTTCTTCAAAGCAGTAAAAACTCGAAGGTTTTATGCCAAAATAAGAAACGTAGGATCAAAATAATGAAATGAACATATTTTGTTCTACATATGTTTGGTTGCTTGAAATCTATTAGTAAATATAACTGCCAATTTCAGATCAACTGTAGAAACTTTTTCACAAAAATATATTGAAGCATGTGTCATATGTTGATCTGTGTAGAGAGACATTTTATGATAAGAACATTTATTCAGTTGAATATCCTACTGAAGAATTTGAAATTTTTATATTTCCGAATTCAACTCTCCAATGTTCTGATGAAATGCTAGATGAATATTATAGATAGTCATAATAAATCTTTGAAAAAAAAGTAAAATAGCTCAAGAGTAAGTCTGAACACGATTCTTCATCTGAAGAAGTTCTCTCCTCAATTTATAAATAGATGTGGAAGCGATTGATACTATTCGATTGTCAATTCAGTTACTTGAAGAGCTATATATGGATTCCTAAACAGAAATGCACATGAATCTCGGTTGAAAATGGATCGTTCAGAAATAATGTTACCATATGCTCTGTGTTTGATTACTTGCTATGAAGAAAACCACTTGTCATTCCATTTGATCAATGTTTGAAACTGTTTCTTTCAAATTCTTTGTTGCTTCAATATGAAGCTACGAGACTTGTTCAGATTTTACGAGTGATCATTTTATATGATTATATTGAAAATTTTTCAAGATTAACTTAAATCATTTTTTTGAAATAAACTCAATAGTACAAATTATTTGATTCTAAGAACCTATGAGAAAACAATCTGAAAACTACACCGAATCTACATACCTCAACGTAGCAGTTGGTATCAGTCATTGAATAGATATGAATCCATTTAAATTTAATTTACACTTTCTCAGTTACCGTTGGAAAACTTAAAATGTAAGAAGATTTTAGAAATAAGATAGGTGATTAGTATTTTAGTTATACAGGTAAATAAATATATTTTCCTATGATACCGACAATAGGACCTTTTCTTTTCTTCTTTCAATCACATCACTATTTATATGTCGATTTCAATTGTCTTGTCTATCGTGAGAAACCATATGAACATAAGTTGCAAAATTGAAAGCGAAATTTCTGTTTTTCTTCAAATAGTGTTGCATATTTTTGGATAATAGGCTATTTAAAGTCAGAATACAATTTTATTATAACTGGTGAATTTCCGAAAAACCTCATATTTAATAGCTGATCTGTTTTTTACGACCTTTATGGAAAAGCAACTTTTTATTAGATTTTCCGATTTTATATCGGTGAAATTATATGTTCAAATTCTTACCATGATGGGTGGGTAAATGATTCATCTATAGCCACACTCACACCTACCCCGAAAAAAACAGATGTTAGATCCTGCAAGATCCAATGACGTCTTACTCCTATAAGGTTTTTTCTATGATCTTGTTACAATATCGAACAATATCTTATATGTTCATTCTTTTAAAGATGTTCTCAGATTTTGATTGTGCGGTGTCAGCAAATAATCTTACAAGACTCAATAATTAAGACACTGATTTGGACAGACTGGATCCTTCTTGTCAGATCTTAACAGATCATATAAGATCCGAAAAAAGAAACATACACAGTACTTAATGTAGATCTTGCCTGTTAGTATCTGATCGTGTATGGTCTGTTCTGTTTCCTTCCCTTATTCGAGAATAGTTGATTCCATCAGCTTTCCGATGAAGAACAGTACCTGGGAAAAAGACTCGCATAGTTTACGTCAGTTTTTTTCTATACTAATAGTGTAGAAAACGGTTATTTTTATTTTTCACCTTTCTATATTAATAGAGTACAAAATGGTTACTTGTATTCCTCATTTTTCTGTAGTGATAAAATAGTAAATCCTATTTATTTTTTATTTTCTATATTGATAACATAGAAAATCTTACTTTTTATTTTTTATTTTTCTACATTGGTAACAAAGATAACAATTTGTTTTATTCTCTATTTTTTGTATATTGTTGACATAGAAAAATCTTAGTTTTTATTTTGTATTTTTCTATATCGACAATATAGAAAAATAAGAATTAAAACTAACTGATATTTATATTATCAATTAAAATCAATAAGAATTCAAAAATAAGATTTTCTATATTATCGTTATAGAGATATCAAAAATTAAAATTGAGATTTTCTATATTATGAATATAAAAAATCAAAAATAATAAATAAAATTTTCTAAACTGCCAATTTAGAAAAACAAGAAATGAGAATTAAGATTCTTGTATTATTGATATTGAAAATAAAAGCAATAAAACTAACTGTTATGTATATTACCAACATAGAAAAATTAAAATTAAAACTAATTGTTATTTATATTATTAATATAGAAAAATGAAAAATAATGAATAGGATTTTATATAATATCAAATATAGAGCAAATGTTGACTGTACTTGTTCTAAAATAAGACTGAAGTTTATGTGCAAAAAAAAACGAAGCAAAGTAGCCGATCAGACTGATTATTTCCATGTGTATAAGAGATATTTGAGAAGTTTGATTTAATTGAAATAAATCTATAGTATTAATAAGCATTTCATATAGCTCTATGCCATCATCTATAAGTAGAAAATAAAATTATCTACTCGAATTTTATGTCTCATAATCTCTTTGATTTAAAAAGCAGAAAGTATTGTTTTGTTTCTGACTCTCATCTTCGAGTTGTTTCACACATAATTAAAGGTATCATACCGTTTTACATGTATTTGTTTTTTGTCGATGGAAGAAAAGAAATAATACTAAAATGTACTTTCTTCCAATTGCACTGAGACATTAAACGTATTACAAATACATGACATTACATGTAATAAAAATGAAAATTGATTAAATAGTATTAAATTTAATCAAGATCTCAATTATAGCTAGATTCTTCATAGATAGATTAAAAAGGATGAAATTATTTAAATTATTTTTAGGGAGCTTATAAAACTGCATGACATTTTTTATTAACTTCATCGATTCTGTAACTGTCCATTCAAGATATAATCATAGAAGTATTGTTTCTAGTCTAAAGCTCAAATCAGTATCAATATAAATCTTTAGAAAATCCTAGACAAACAAAAAGAAACTTTCTTCTAGGATTTAACCAGTGCAGAATGCGATACAATAACAATTTGAAGAAGAAATCTTCACACTTATTGCTATTGAGAATAGCTAAAATCATGATGAAATCTTTTACGATCGTTTCTTTTTTGTGAGAATCCTCAAAAATCTACACCTATTGAATAACCTACAAAACACAAACTTGCAAAGATTTTAGATCAAGGTTTCGATAGAAGATTCGTATTGTCTTGTAAAGAAGCGAAAATACTTAATTGTAGAAAGTTCGAAATTGATCCGTGATTGAAACTGCTATTGTTTAAAAAACCGTGTCCCATACACCCATACCCTATTAAGTTGAAAATTTGTAATACATTAGAAATGAATTCAAAATAAAAGATTTGATTGATTCGTATATAGATTATTGTTTGTGCTACAATGCAAAATAATGAACATGACAGATTCTTCAAATATTCTTGAACTTGGGAAAGATTTGTTTTTGAGTTCTTCTTATCTACTAAAATTCGAACTTACGTATCTTTTTAATCTAAACTTATCTGATTTAGCACTTCGATTAGTCTTTCTACAAACTACTTGTTTGTTTGAGATTCAGGAATAAATTACTTAATAATAAGTATGATGCAAAATTAATGGCATAAAATACTTTCGAATGGTGTATGATTTATATTTGTCACATATTCGTAAATGGAATAAGAAAGAAAAATACTTACACAAAAAATTTGTAATTTTTTTATATGAATCAGTCAAAAACATCTTATGCATGGTAGTTAAGTATAATTAACTATCGTTATTATCTAGCAAGATTTTTTAACGAATTCATATAAAAGTTGCAAATTTATTTTCTCTCATTTCACTCAGAAATGAGTGACGAACATAAATCATCCACAGTTTCCTATCAACTGATAACAAAATTGTTTTTCCTTACGTTCAAATTCTATCATAACTCATTTTATTGTAAAATCCAAACAAAAAAAATGAAATGATTTTTAAATTGATAACATGCAAAATCTAAATATATTTCAAACTTGAACTAACGAAATCAGTGAATATGTTGAAAAAATTCGATATACAAGAAAATTTCATTTACGATAAAATTCGAGTTCATCGCAATTTTTCACATTGCCAGTTAAATTTTAGTTAGTTTTAGTCAAACTAAGGATTCTTACACAAAGTATTTGAAAAAATCAATAATGTTTGTTTTCAACATTGAGAAAAACCAGATTCTAATCAAGTTCACAAGTAAAAAGATTTTGTAATTGAGAGCAGTTCAGTACTGTTTAAAACAAATGAGAATGATTCATTTCAATGAAATCAATGTTTATTTCTACTCCATACTTTTGTTTCATTTCAGTCCCACTACGTGCAAGTTTCATTGATATTCATCCGAATGCAAAATGGTCACAGAATGGTATCACTGTTGCTAGAGGAAATGAACTAGGCAGTGGAACCAATCAACTCTCTCTTCCATTGGGTTTGTACGTCGACGATGATCAAACGATTTATGTCGCTGATTGTGGTAATCACCGTATTGTAGAATGGAAATCTGGTGCAACAAATGGAAAAGTAGTTGCAGGTGGAAATGGATCAGGTAATGGAGCTCATCAATTAACTAGCCCACGAGATGTGATTATCGACAAAGAGAGCGATAGTCTCATCATCAGCGATAACGGGAATAGAAGAGTAGTTCGTTGGCCTCGTCGAAATGGTACTCTTGGAGAAACTATTATTTCGAATATCGCTTGCTTCGGTTTGACAATGGACGACAATGGTTCTCTCTATGTCGTTGACATTGGAAACCATGAAGTGAGACGATATAAAATTGGTGATACTAAAGGAACAGTAGTTGCAGGTGGCAATGGCATAGGAAATCGCCTCGATCAACTCTCTAAGCCCACCTACGTATTTGTCGATCGAGAACATTCAGTTTATGTGTCTGATTGGGAAAATCATCGTGTAATGAAATTGGAAGAAGGTGCAAAACAAGCCATTGTCGTAGCCGGTGTTCAAGGATATGGAAATAGTCTTACACAATTGAATTATCCTCAAGGAGTCGTTGTTGATCAATTGGGTACTGTCTATGTGACTAATCATGGTAATCATCGAATCATGCGTTGGCCAAAAGGAGCCACACAGGGAAGTGTCATTATTGGTGGAAACGGTGAAGGAGCACAGTCGAATCAACTCTATGGTCCCATGGGTTTATCACTCGATCGACATGGCAATATCTACGTCGTCGATTTGGGAAATGCTCGAGTACAAAAATTTAATATCGAATGAAATTCAATACGATGATGAATTTTATTATTGTGGGGTGTGGGTGTGGGTGTGGGTGTGGTTGTGGGTGTGGGGTGTGGGTGTGGGTGTGGGTGTGGGTGTGGGTGTGGGG
>CAJNOP010004186.1:0-11007 GCA_905250075.1 Rotaria sp. Silwood1 | reverse complement strand
TGTCAGTTCTCATAGCATGTAAAACCAAAACTAAGAGATTTTTATATCGAAATGACTGAATCTTTTGAATTTTCTTATTATCTGCTGTAGGGTTAACTTCTTAATATTAGATGTTAATGTTTAACTTTGTACTTGATATTAAGCCCGAATGCTTATGTAAGATGAATAGTATTTGGTTTTCAGTTTTATTCTATTACTAACAGAACTGAACAAGATGTTATTGGAATAATTTTAGAGGGAAATTTTGTTCACTTCATGATCAAATCATTCTTCTCACAAGCTGGCTTATATCTTAGAGCTTTTTTGTTTGAATAAATCGAATTCTAGCAAGATTTCTGCTTACTATTATTAGTAGAAAAGATAATATTGCTCATGTTGATTAGATAATAAGCGTAAGTACGTACTTTCTGAAATGAGTAAACTTGAACGATGCTAAATTCTTTTCTGATCTGAAAGTATTATTTAGGTATCTCATATTCATATAAATTACACTCATATCCTACATTTTCAACGGAATATTTTGTAGAATTTTCTGCTTTTCTTCTCTTTCACCACATCCATGCATACATGAACAATGTCAAGATCCAAACCAAATCTTTTAATTAGATATTAATTATCAAACTTAGCAACTATTTTTATAATTGAGAAAGTTTAAGTTGTATTCCAATATTAAAAGCAAAGCATAATAAAGTATGCAAAAGTAATTATTTTAATATTCAGCTCATCAACTGTTACCAAACATTTCATATACATCATCTTGTTCAATCTGTTCAAAAATCGAACAATCTTCATTCCATGATTCTATAGAAAATTCATGGTAAGATATAATTTCTAAATACTTTGGTATTGATGACTCATATTTCAGCCATAGTTTCAATGATTCTCTATTTATATCCATGTTTATTCAACGTGAAATAATATTATTTGAAAATATTCGTGTTTGATTATCGGACGTAAAATTAATTAGATTCATTGATTGATATACATCCTCAGTCTCGAATATTAGTGGAAGCTCTGATGTATGAACGTATTGATCAGTGTGTTTGTGTGTGGGTACATGTGGAAAGGGTTTTTATTCTCTCTGAAAATTTGTTCTTAGATTTTCTTGATATAATTGTTGATTTTTGAATGCGACTTGTCAAGAAGTAAAACCTCAATCATATGTTTCTACTTAAAAGCTAGTTTCTATGGAAATTGGTATCTGTCAAAAAAAAATCTATGAGAAAAGTAAATGATACACTATGTAGAAGAAATTCTGAAAATATATTTACAAGAATGGAAAATTTTAAATCTAACAGACTATTTTCAGCTCTAGTCACTTATCTTGAAGTATTCTCAAAATGAGACAGTATTTAATACTAACAAAATCACCCTGTAAATTATATTTGTTATTAAACATCTTTTTCGCCTTTGTTCATATTAATTAAATCAAGAATATAAAGAAATGACGACATTACCAGTCTATTTCTTTTTATTAATTTTATCGTCGATTACTTCGAAATTTGTGTGAGAAACTAGTGCAGTTTTGAAGCTTAACATGATTGACTTTAACTGAACATATTATATCAAACTAGTTTTAATGTTTAAAGATGACCGTTCTCTTGTTATCTACAAAGTAGGCACAAGATTGACGACTCAGAAAATCGATTGAAAAATACTTTAAGATTCAGCTGAATTATATAAATTTCAATGATGTTTTTAGAATTAATGACAAAATAATTGAAAACTTCACGAAATAATGTTTCTATAAAATGAAAAACAAAATTTTCGTAAAAACAAGTTTTTTTTGATTGTATCATTCATGAAATGACATCAATTTTTAAAATTTTACGATTTTATGAGTCACTTTTTTTCTTTAAAAACGATTGGATTAAACCGGATCTCGTCCTTCATTAACAGTTATTGTTCGTTCAAAATCGATCGAGTTAAATAACAGCAATTGATTTTTTTAAATATATGGCAACAGGTATACTATTACTAGTTGCTAAAACAGGAGGAGCATCTGTGTATAATCTACAAGTAACTCATAATATAGAAATAAACACAAAGGAAAAAGATGCTTTTAAAAGAAAGAAGTTATCTTCTTTCATAGAAAAAAAATATTAATTTAAAAACTTTTGAATGTGAGATTATTTGTGAAAGTATTAATGATGAAATAATACAAATAACATAAGAATGTGTTGAACTTGATATAGATATAGTTGCAATGTTTGATATATCGATAATTATTCTTGAAAACATTATTTTTCGTCCATAAAAAGATTCAAATTGGATAATTAGAAAAAGATTTTTTTACGCTTTTGATATAAATATTTATTCAAAGTATAATTTTAAAAACTTTAAGTAAAGGAAAACAATTACAGATGATATTTGATGATATGTTTCCCGCAATAAAAATTTTATCTATAAAAAGAAAATTTTCTTTTGTTCGAGTTACAAATAAATTCAAATTAGTCGAGTAAAAATTGGACATTTACAAAACCTATCGTAATATATTAGTTCAAGTATGTTTTTCTTCGAAACTATTAGAAAAAAGTTATATTCCTTTGATATAGAAAAAGACAATATATACATATGATGTAAGTGGTCTGAAAAATAGATGTTTAGATGCATTGAAAACTTGATTTTTTGTTTTTTTAGATACCAAATATTGAACTTAAATTCGATTATTGATCTCAACAGTCAATGAATCTCTGTATAAGATGTATTTCATATTGAAATTTTGTCATATAGAACATCCAAAAAAAAAAGGCTTTTCAAAAGCAGATCTTATCAATTTTCATGTGTCACAATACGATGAAGCAGAAAAAACTCGAATAATGAGAAATCACGAAATTTTCAACTAATATTCCTTAAAAACTCGCAAGCATAAAAAGACAAAATCTATTGTAATATTGAAAAAAAAAGGATTTCGTTGCTTTTGTGAAACTTGTAGATTTGTATGAAAAGATCTAGATTACCTAATAACTGCTCACTATTTTGAAGATAATGTTGCTCTTCAAATATAAGTTTTTTTTTAAACAGTCTATTCAATTGGTACATCATTTCTGCACGTGTTATTTTTGGTGTTTTAGGCAAATTTGAAGTTTTACATCTCTTGACTAGACGGAGGTCGAGATATGAAACCTTAAATTTGCCTAAAACGCAAAAAAAAAACGTGCAGAAATCATGTATCAATGGTACGTATAATGTTGATCGTCTATTTCTTTTTGAAAGGCTTATTTGAAATTTATTTTTTATTATTATTCTTCTTGATTAGATCGTCATAGAATTGATAATTTTCAACATAATCAAGATAAGAAGAACGGTGAACTTGAAGATATAAGAACGTTTTTTCATAATCTAATGCCATACTTTTTATTTTATTTTTTTTATAGATGAAAGGATTTCAAATATATCAAGATCAAATTGACAATGATCTTCAAACATTGTTTTTTTTTTATTCGCTGATAATTATGAAATATGAATGTCATCTCAATCAAAAAGAAGTGCGAAGAAAAAAAGTGTCAAACGAACTTAAAATAAAAATACTTATGGACAGGTGTATATCAGAAAAGATATATTTAGATGAATATGAATATAAAGAAAAATAATATAATTCGTTGTCAACATTTTAGTGATGAATATGGTCAAAATTTATATGAATCATCACAAACAATTGACAAAACAAATTTAAACTGAACAAAAAGATTTATTTTATCAACAAAAAACAAAAAAAAATTTAGCAAAATTTAAATAAATATCAACGACAACATATTTATTAAAATAGAATCAATAATAAAATTAAAAAAGTTCACAAATTGAAAAGAAAATCATTAAAAGATATTGAAGATATTAAGCTTAATAAATTTATTTGATGTAAAGAAGATTAATATCAATAAATATTATTTTATGAAATAAATATTTTACATTAAAAAACTAACATTAGTAATAATGAATAAAAACATACATACTTTCAATTTTATCTTAAAGATTTAATTAATGAAAGTCAATTATTTACTTGTTAACACTGCATGTGAAATATTTAAAACAGAAAAAATTAAAATCAAATAAACAAATTAGAAATATCTAAGAAGACTTTAAATAATTTATCACATACAATAATATGTTTATATAGGAAGAAAATATTTCATTATTATGTTGATACATAGATTTTAGATAAATTGAAATATATCACTTAGGCATTTTTCTAACATGAATTCGTATCAAAACATTGACTGAGTTTCATTGTGATGAGTATCATCTCAAAACTTCAACGAATTTAATTACACAGTAAATTAAGACTGAAGCGATAAAGATTTAAATATAGATATATCTTGCTTAATTAAATACTTTTTTGTAGTATTTCCAGTTTTAAACTATTCCTCATAATTTATTTCGAAGAAAAAAACACAATTCATTTTGTTGTTAATTTAATTTATCATAAGATTATCAAAATTTGTCTCAAACATTCTAAAAACAACAAACCCAAACTTTGTAGTTAAAGTAAAGTTCATCATCATGAAATTTTTTTATAACCATTTTTCAAAATTCAATGCCAAAACATAAGTCAAATATGTATATTAAATTTGAAAAAGATTATCGTAAAATAGAACAAAATCGTTCAACATTAGGAAGACATATTTGGGTGTGGGTGTGGGGTATCTATGTAGATCTGGGGTGTGGATATGGGCGTGAATGTCATTGTCTTATCTATACTCATACTCACATCCCACAAACATACACACCTTCAAGATACATGCTCTACTCTGATGTTATTGTTGTCGCTGCCGACGGTTCTTCAGTCTCAATTACTGTTTCGGAGATTGTATGAAGAGGCATACGTTTTCGAGCAGTCACTTCGGATGCCAATTTTTTTCTCTTTTTTTTGTTTACTCACATGAATTAAAATGAAATACAATGTTCTTTCACTTTTGATCAAGTCGGGCAAAGAAAGCTGCGCATGCATTCGTGGCTACTCTCATTCACTGTTTGCTTTCTATTCCATTTTGCAGTTTCAATTCTTTCTTTCGTTTCTTTTTCACAAATGGATTGTTGTTAGTCGTCTATTGCATGAAAGTTTATTTCGCTTTTTGAAGCAATTCATTTTTCTTTCTCTCTCTCAACACAAACTAAACTACAAATATCGTCACATTTTCTTCAAAAAATAATTCGCCAGCTTCACTCTGCTGTCGGCACGGGTGTGGGTGTTATCCTTCCTGTGCAAACACCCCGCACCCACACCCTTACATTTATCAGCATTTTTAATTCCGTTAAAACACACTCTTTATGTACCACGATTCACATTACATTCAAATGATTATTTGAAAGGTACATGGCATACAATGTTATCAGATGCGACCGATACTGATCATGTTCGTCTCGAACAAGAAAGATATGATGGAGAAATGGACCAAATTTCATTCGATTTTCTGACCTAACAAGTTGATAGAATTAAATCCGTTAAATTGTGTTTGATCGATTCTGTGTTCTTTATTTTTCATAACTTTTTATTGACCTATATTTAATCAGGAAAACAGTAGTGTGTCCTTTTTTCTACGATCACTGAATGTTTGTGTTAAAACGCAAGAAAGATTTTTAAGTCTTAATATATTTGAGACAGTATATTGAGCTTCTTTACCGTGAACATTTAAATCGAAGCGTGTTAACATTATATATCTATCTCTTTATTCATATATTTTTAATTAACCTGCTACTTTTCTCTTTGATTATGGCGGAAAAAAAGAAGTTATTTTGCAACAGACAAGAATTTTTCTTGCCATACTAATGGTATATGAACAAGTTAAGAATGTTCTTTAGTGAGAGTAATTGAATGCTGAATGATCATGACGTCAAAAGTTTAATACTCAAATAGAATGGCATTGTATGTATCTATGTACTCTGCCTGATAAAAAAAACGTCATCATTTTTTCAATGAGATTCTAGAGGAACAAGAATAAATCTGGCCAGTCTAAGTAACTCAATTGTAAACGTAGTTCCAATCAGAGTTTTAGACAAAATACGAATTCGTATAACTATTGAAGAAAAGTCCTGTGGAGCTCAACTGCGACTCCTTCACAAGAAAATTCAAAGTTTTTACAAAGTCAATTTAAGAAAGCTTTTGAAAATTTTTCTTTCAGACGCTGTGTTAAAACCGAAGAGAAATTACTAAACTTGAATTGTTTAATGATAGATTTATCTAATAGTCATGATGGATTGTCTGAATTAAACATTACCAAATAGGAATGACACTTAACCTTTAGTTTACAAGTAACTAAAGCGCAGGCAAAAAAGTTTAGAAACAAGATTGCTTGATTTCATACTGTTTCAAGGAACTTATTATCGAAGTCATAATGACTGTCACATATAGCCGTGATCTATAGTTATATAGTACATCTAGAGATATTTCAGAGGTTCTTATTCTTATTTAATAAAAAAGTTCTAGGAGACCCTTCGAAAGAGGAGACTATCAGTGATGATGAACTAATTAACTCCAAGAAAATTTGAAGTTAAAGCGAAGGGTGTGGGTGTGGGTTTGAGTTTTTCGTCTTTTGTTTTATACCAACAAGCACCCACACTCACAAGATCCAAGCCTGAAATTCTTTGACCATGTTTTCTAATAACCGGTAATTGAATCATCGAATTTAGAGTCACCTGGCATTATTTAGAAATGGATATATAGTTTTATACTCCATTTGACATGAATTTTAATAAACATTTTCGATTTTTTTTCTCATTTGTTATCGTTCTTTATTTACGTGTCCTGTGAATATTTTTTGCTGCTGCTATGTGCAGTTCTTTTCAATAGAAAACATCTTTGAGAAAAAATTGAAATAAAACGAAAAAAAGAAGGCTATGTAGACAAAAATGAGCAGAAAGCGTTGCTACGCTGCAAAAAAGAAGAAACGAGTCTGTTGAAAACAAGCAAGCAAACGCTAACAGTCGCAAAAAAATTCCAATCCACAACAATGTACAATTCAGATAATTTGATTGTGATGACTGAATTATTAGAAAGATTTTAAAAACGAAAAAACAACATTTTGAATGTTATTGGATAAGAAGCCAAAACCAATTGATTCTAATTGCAAATTTAACAAGACTAATTATAAGAAAAGACCATATATACAATGGCAAACATTGACTAGGAGTAAGAGTAACAGTGGAAACGTCTTCTATCATGAACTACTTTGTGCAGATGAAGGCTAAAATTTGCTCGCCAGAGAGCGTTAGAAGCCAATATAGATGAAACGCTTCTGATCAAAGCAAAATATTTGTATGAAGCGTTAAAATCTTAACGGAAAATGTTTGGGCTGTATGTTCATACTGCGTAGTCAAAGTGCAAAAGTTCTTGCCTTTCACCAGTTTATTATCGCAGAAATGAAAAACTCAGGTATAGAGACCTGGTCATGGAGATGATTCAAAGGATCTTTGAAGAATAGAGAAATTTGTTAGAGTACAAACTGAAATTCCCAAGTAACATGCAAACAGCTCAGAATCAGAGAATGTGAGTATGCAAGTGATGTACATGTTGGTCTCATAAACTCACATCCACACCTTCTTCGAATCATAGAAAGTCGTTGAGAAGAAAATCGAAAAGTTTGAAAACCTTGTTCTACATGAAAGTATGAGCAAAAAAGCTTCAGGCTTCAAGAAACGGCTGTAAATGAGGGCGAAACCTTTAGGATCACAAGAAAAACCTGAAAACCACAGAAAAAAAGCTTCAAAAGCCTGCCATGCCATAAAATACTCAGAGCAATCTTCCAGATATCAATCAATATCTCGAAACTAACAGCAACATTTTCAAGCCACACAGAAATTCGCATGAGGGATAGGAAAAGATCTTAAAGAACCAGTCAATACTATTGCGTACTAGCGAAAACCTTGAAATAGCAGATAGATGTGTTAGTGTAGTGACAAAGCTCTACAAAAACCATGAATGTATCAAAGTAGTTGCAATAATGTTTAAGCTACGAATCAGTCTTTGGGTGTATATATGAATGAAAGTGTAGTGTTCTGTAAGTACTCCGTTCACTTATCTTAACAAAGACAAGACTTCCGAGACCCATCAAATTCTACGCTCACACTCGCAGCCAATTCCGACGACCAACTAACGTCTCTGAGTGGCAGCTAAGAAGCCTAAATAAACAAAAAAATTCAGGACAGAAAGGAAAAAAACGCTTCGAATGGCTGCCAAGAGTATGTATAGCGTCAAGAGGCTTCACTTTTCGGGGGAATGTGTGCCAGCGAAATTGGAAGCTTTTTCATGGGGAAAAGAATATTCAGAAGCGGCAGCGAATTTTTTGAGAGAAATCATTAAGACATCATCAAGGTGTGGATGTGGGTGTCAGCAGGTATTAGCGAAGAAACCTTACACTTACACTTACACCCACACCCACATCCTCAGACTATCCCTGCAACAACATGAAGAAACTAACTTCTATCGTGTGTTAAATAACTCATTAAGCATACAAAATCGAGATACATTAAAACCATGGTTTTCGTTTTTGAAGCTGCTTATGACTGCGTTGTGGAAATTGCCATCAACACATACCACTGTTCATACATCTGTTGTTGGAGATGTCACTAATCAGTACCGCAATAATGGCAAAGGTTTCTGGTGGAAATTTACAATAGTGCCGCAATCACTCATGAAGTTAAAGCAGCATGGACATCGAGTGCAGAATCTATTCTGAATTGATTTTGTTAAAGCGGTAAAAAAAAGCTTGTTAGCGCAGCTCCTGCGAAGCTGAAATGTGGAACTCACGTATACCTGTAGCTTTGTTACCTGACGCATCATCTGTATATTGAAAGACTTCTCGTCAACTATAGTTGTTTTCCTTGAGAATCGATGAAAAGAGCGGGAATTTATTATTTATTTGTATATTAAAAAAATATATTAAAAAAAAAATATTGTTTTTTCATTTAAGCGCGCTCGATTTCATTTATAATTATTGCTATATACTCGATAATAATCTTTTTTTTGTTTTCTAATTTGAAGTTATTTTTCTCCACCATCGACTATTTGATGAATACGGTTGTTGCAGTCTGTAATGGGGGAGGGGGGGGGGGTGTGTGTAATGTTTTTTTTTGTTGCTATGGTTTGTAAGGGGGGGCTGTCCGGAAGGGGGGGGAGGGGGGGGGGAGCCGCAAAACCTCGAACTTAAAACTTACACTCACTATTTTCTTCGAAAATATACGTGAGTTCCACAAAATATCCTCTAGTGAGATATTACTGATGCCTGGATTCCACTTTGAAATACTTTCTGGAAATTACGAGAAAGAAAATCATCTTTTCCACATATTTCGCCTCCATTCTAAGATTCGTTATACTGGTATGGTATGGCTAATTTCATCTGCCAATAAACTCATTATAACTCTTTTGTGATCTATATATGCATGACCTGAATAAAAACAATTTCTTGACCATTCATTTTAGCAAAGAAAGTTTTACTTGCACAAAACTTCCAAGATTCTACGTATTGCTTGAATTGCCTCAGTTCGAGGCAAGTTTCATCGCTGAATGTCAAAAAGTCGAAGCATTTTGAGATTTTGGAGTGACTCCAGAAGACCATGACACATTTCAACTTTTTAAAGTTTTCAACAAATAGTTCAGACTTTGTATCTATTTAATATGCTCCTAAGAGCAAAAGCCAGATGTTTAATCTATACTGTTACGGTCAATGAAGACAAGCGGATGTATTCAGAAACTGTCGCAAAAATGATGATTTAGATAAAAAAAATGATTATTATATTGAAGTTCAGAAAAGAGTTTGAAAACGCTTCCTTAAAATAAGAGCCGGAAAGAATATGAAATCCTTGAATGGTAGAAATATCTCCAGATTTTCGATTTATCCAGGTTGTACAGCAATTTATGAGGCGTGGATGTGGGTATGGGTTTGGGTATGGATGTTGGTGGCTGTGTATCTGGCTCTGACTGTGGGTGGGTATCAATGGGAGTGTGGATTCGGCTGGGTGTGCGTGTGTGTGTAGGAAGAATATATCAAAAAACCCCACCCACCCACTCCCACCCATACCCACATCCACAACCACAGCCACATTCATACTCACACTCACACCCTGCTTTAGCAAACAAACTCTATTGATTCAGTTCTCTATGAAAGCAAATAATTGCACAACCATACTGTAGTTTGAAGAAATATTGTCAACAAACAGAATGATGTAAAGAAAAACAGATTTCAGCGAACATTCATTCTCAAGAAGCATACGATTCGAAAGCAAGCAAGAGTTATGTGTGATAAAACTCCTGCAACTCTTCTTACGATACCTGTCGATATTGTCTATCGTATTTTGGACAAACTTAATAATCTTAGTATAATAGTATCCGTTCGTAACGTTTGCGAACGATTAAATTCAATCACTGACACGTATCATCGATATCAGGTAAAATTTCCAATTATCATTTTGTTTATGTTAGAATAGTAATTGTTTGAGGATTATATTAGAAGTGAAGTGAAGTGCCTATAGACCTGTATTACTGTCGCTTGACCATCCTACCGAATATATTGTTCCATCTGCAAAGCTTTTTAGTCACAAAACTCTAAGTAAAACATACGCCATAGTTAACGTGAGAATACAACTGCATTTTAAACATATGAATTAATTCAAGAACAAAAATAAATCGTAAAAGCTAAATTTTCTAAGCGAACAGAACTTATTGATTTTGGCGAACGTATACAATATAAAGTCATATTGAAAACCATAAATAGAAGAGTGTAGCTGTGGCTGTGACTATGAAAGTGGATGTGGGTAAGCCCCATACCAACACTACTTAAGAAAGGAAACTCCCTGCATTTTTATACAAGGAAAAGTCAACTCCGAGTATTTTTCAAAGATAGATCAATTGTTTAGGGGAATACCCTTTAAATAAGACAGTTTAATTTTGGTTTTAAACTTCTGTTTAACAGCATTTTGAAGTTTGGATACTTAATTAAAAATAGTTTCTGCGTATACCAATGACAATTAAACCAAGTAAAACCCTGTTTTTGCTTTTCAAGGAAAAAACAAAAT
>CAJNOP010004185.1:0-11011 GCA_905250075.1 Rotaria sp. Silwood1 | reverse complement strand
TTAGATGAAGAAAATTTTGTTAGATGAAGAAAATTTTGTTAGATGAACTTTTTGTTATAAATATGACTTTGTATTATGATTGAAAACTTGTCAATTTCAATGACAAATGACCTCCTATATGAAATGATGATTTTTCAACTATATTCTCGAATGGCCACTTTTGCCTTCGTCTCTTCTTCTTCTTCTCTGTCGCTCATACGCGCCATTTGACCGTCAAGAGCCATCAAAAACGAATCGCACAAGTGAAAAGACGAGAGAATAGCAATCATCTTATTTCAGAGGGTGTGAATTTATATCAGCACCTCCTCCTCCTTCTTCTTCTTTACTATCAATCATGTCGATTTTTAATATAACCAATAAGAATGAATCAATATGAAAAGGAAATTGTCACTCGATAAAAAAAAAAAAACGGTGATATTCATAAAGAATAGTTTATGATCAAAGAAGCGGTCAATTAATTGAAGTTAAATAATAAAATGCTCCAATCATGAAAAGCTTTTTTTTTTGTTGTTGCTGACGGATAATCTGTTTAGCAGCTGACGTTTATTTCGTTCTTGTTTTTATGCTGACAAAAGATATTCTCATCAATCAGAGATTATTTAGTTCATGACAAGTTTATTCTTCGAGCACGTTTCAGGGATTAATACAACAGTCTAATTGGATCCTTTTCTTATTTTTTTCTTTTTGCCTCAAGGGATTTTTTAATCGATCAGCATCACTCATTCTTTTCTCGTTCTCCGATTGGATGATTTTGTCAAATGAACCAATCATTAATGATAATCATAATAATGATGATGATGATGATGATGACATGAACTAACAACAAAAGAAAGGAAGAACTTTAAGCTTCTTAACGGTTAACTTTCGTTAGTTTTTATTGTCAAATAAAAACTTAAAATAGAAAACAATAAAATTTGAAAAAAAGTTTGTTTATATTTAATTGAATTTGATGTTGATTTTTGATCATGAAGCATTTCTAAATAAACTCCATTTGTCCAACCAAAACCATCTTGTGTTTCATATTCACCACCACCAGCTGGTTTATGTATATTAACAACATCATATTTTTCCATCATTTTACCTGTATCATTAAATACTCGTTCATTTAAAGCCATCCATCGTTGACGAATTGTTTGAGCAAGTGTTTCATAACCGGGAACTTTAAGTAAAGCTTGATATGTAATAAATTGTAATGGAGCCCATCCATTTGGACTATCCCATTGTTGTGTACTTTGATTTGATATTGTTGTAACAACACCACCATCACGTAAAAATAATTTTTCAACTTGACGAGCAACATTTTCAGCTTGATCTTTTGTTGAAACATTAAGCCATAAAGGAAAAAGTGCAGCTAATGTTAAACGATTAGTTGGTTGCTTTTTTACGAAATTATAATCAGTAAAAAATTGAAGATCATTTGACCACATATATTTTTGTATTGCTTGTCGACGACGTTCAGCTTCATTTTGTTTATTTAATACTAATTCTAAATGATATAATAAACAATTAAGATCAATAGGAAGAATATTTGTTGTTATTGTTGTTGATAAATCTTTTTCATCTTCCATCCATCGGGAACTAAAATCCCAACCGGATTCAGCAGCTGCTCGAAGATGAACATAAATATCTGTAGAATTGTTTTTATTTGCTATTTCTTTATCTTCAAGATATGCTTCTGGTCTTGGTCGAGCATTTAAATCATCGTAGTATCGATTTAAAATTGTTCCATCATCAAGTGTAATACTTCTTTTATTCATCCAAAATTGATATTCTTTTTCTAATTCATTTCTATATTTATCTGTTTTCTTAACTAATTCAGTCATTAATGAAAAAAATGGTGGTTGAGATCGTCCTTCAAAATAATATCGATTACCATTTGGAATAAATCCAATAGTTTGAATTAAATAAGCAAAATTTTCTAACATATTATCTATTAATTGTGATTGATTTGATCTAACTAAACCTAACATAGTAAAATATGTATCCCAATAATAAAATTCTCTAAAACGTCCACCAGGTACAACAAATGGATGTTGAACATCAATAAATGATGAAAAATTTTCATGATTTGTTGTTCGTGTTAATAATGGCCATAAACGATGACAATGTTCTTCAATCGTCCATTTTTCATGTACAACAATTGTTGTATTTGGTATAATAAAATTATCGAAAACAAATGATGTTAAATTAAATGTTGGTTTATTATATTCTTGTCGATATAAATCAAGAATATCATTTGGACCAAGTTTACGTGGAAGAACATCACAAAATGTTTTTGAATCAGGAAATATACGTTGCATTTGTACAAATTCGAATAATTCATCATAAAGTTGATCTGGTGATTGACCAATTGTTAATAAAATAGTTAGAAAAAAAATAATTAAATGTAGAGTCTTCATTCTTGTTTTTTTTTTCTTGTTTTAAAATTGAAAATATTGTCAAGAACACATTCGACTATTATATATGGAGTTGATATGATGTTGTCTCTTGAAGATTAAGCACGGTTGCTTTTTCTTTAAGATTTCTTCGTCTTTTTCTTATCACAAGTAAATAGACAAAACATAAAGATCAAACTATCAGTCAGTATAATACTTTGTAGTAAGACACCTTCAAAAAAATTTACCCTTAACAGACATAAAAGGAGTTATGATTTGAATAGTACAAAATTTTACAAAATAAGATATTCAGAAAAAAATGTCTGGAAAATAATACAAGATATTTCTCACGAGGAAACTTCTCGAACTGTTCAATCACTTTTGAGTTGAAACTATGTGCATTATGTAGGCCCAAGTAAGCTATGGATGCCCGAAAAAAAATTCATACTCTTATCTCAGTGCTACAGAGATACTATTGCACTTTTATGGTTTCTTTTAAATAAATGCTATAGTTTATCTTAAGTACACAAGAAAAAACTGATTTTCGAGTTTTGATTTAAAACTTTGTGTAAATACAAGCTTTAACGAGATTAGTTTATTGCAAAAGTGTATATGAGTGATGTAAAAGACGCACTATTACCATAGTTGTATTTTAGAATAGGAACAACGATTGAATCTGAAGCTTTTACAATAACCTACTCTCATTAAAGCCTGTATCTAGAAAAAGTTTCAATTAAAACTTTGAATACCAGCTTTTCTATCAACACGAAATTCATTTTATAAATATTGTAAAAGTATAGTATTTTCGTAGTAGTAAGCTAAGGGCATAAATTGTTTTCAGAATATTGATAGCTAACTTGGGTCTCCATCATGTACGTAACCTCGACTGAAAAGCAAAAATGATTGCAATCGAAATTAAATCAATATTCGTTTGGAATCATTGGTAGAATTAGAAGATCATTTTTTCAGTGTAATAAAGTTCAAGAGAGGAATCAATTTATTGTCGTTATTCAAGGAAATAAGAATTTCTGAAAATGAATTTAAACGCTTTAACTATGATTTCCGTTCAAGAGTTTTAAAGTTGATTGATAGAACACCAAAATCAGCTAATTTCATTGTGAAAGATGTGTGAATACACTTTAAAAGCCAATTTTTGAATGTGAAAAGCGTAAAAAAAACAGTTTTCTCACAATATTTTTGATACACGTCATGCATCAAAACGTTATTTCATCTGCAAAACATATTAACTATTGCAAAAAAAAATGTTGCACCCTTGCCAGATGCAAAAGACATCTTTTAAAGCATCTTCAAGCATCATTTTTGGTAAACGTAATTGGTTTTGATGTTTTTTTTCAATGGACATGAAAAAGATCAAACGGAAACCATGATTAGGATAGTTAAACGCGTTTTTAGAAATTCTTGTCTACTTGAATAGTTGACAATAAGAAATTCTTTTTAATGTTCCTGATACTTCTTATTCTTTGCAAGTTACTGCTACAGTCGAAAAGTAGTATTTTAATTTCAATACTCTAATATTGAAGTTATTGTCAGATCAATTCATCAATAGAAATATATGCTACATAAGTTATAGTATTTATTTATTTATTTATTTATTATTGTTACATTTTCATTTGCATATCGATGAGCAAGAGATGGTAAGGCAGCAGCGGTTTTTCATTTCAGGCGAATACAAAAGAAGAACATAAAAACGATGTGGACCTTTCGAATTTCTGTTAGATTGATATTAATCTCAGATTAATCTCTGGTGAAATTTCATACAGAATTTGAATAATTTGCTTCATAGGATTTATTTGGTATTCGATCAAACTAAAAATTCAAGATATCAGTCTAATTAATGAAGATAGACGATATTTATAGAGGATTCATTGTCTGTGACCTAATTAGTAATACAGTAAGCTGATAATTAACATAAGGTCATGAAAAGTTCCAAGGAATATATAATTATATTTCTTTTTTTGTTATGCCAATCACGTAGAAATCCTATATTGATTGCAGGAGACATCGAACTATGAATGTATATATATATATGTTTTTTATAGTAATTATTCTCATTGTTCGTCTCCATGTTTATCAATAGGTCAACATTCGTTTTATTGAAAAGAAGTAGTGTCTGGAAAATTAAATCGAACATTAGTTTGCATTCATGTTGATGGACAATAGATGATATTTCATTGACTATCAAACCAATATTTTTATTATCGAGATTGAACATCTTGTTTATTATTTGTTATTAATGCTGAATAACTAGTCACATTTCACACTGTATTCCTATACTAAGCAATCAATCTGATCATTATTGTAAGTATACTGTTTGGTATTCAAGCATTTCTTGACATTATTTGTTGCTCAATATCAAATTCTCTAACTGCAACAATTTTAGAGAATCAGCTCAAGCAAGTGTCATTTCTACTGTTTTTCAATACGTACATTTGTAGATACCTCAATTTTATATTGTTCTTACATTCGATCCATTTCTTAATAACGTATTTTCATCTGGTAGTATCGTGTATTCATTAATGTTTGTCCTGAATGTTTAATTTAGGGTTATCTATATCAAAATGAGGATAGCGAATGGTTATGGAAAAAGCTCGAAATTAATAGGAAAAGATAAAGTGGTAGATAGGATATAAATACAGATCACGCAGATTGCATTACACTTTTTTTTTGTTGTTAACATTTGTGTGATATTTGTCATTAATTAAGTACGAACTTTACAAGAACATATAAAATCGAGATTGTTAAAGAAATATTATTTCCTTGTTTATATCGTTGCACTTGTCAACAATGGAATGAATCTTTTAGGCATCAGGTGCAAATACCACTCTAGTATCATTGAAAGGCTATATTGATATTTATTAAATTATTTTCAATAAAAGTATTTTTATCAATATACTAGACGTAAATAAGAAGTTTAGTACATTTATTTTTATTGTAAAAAGTACTTGTTTGATGTTAATTTCAAGTTATTATCATGAAATAATTAAAATTACAATGTTTATTTTAGAAAGATGTTCCAAAAAATATAAATTAAAAGAAATAGTTATTCATTTGAAATTTTGAATAAAGTTTTGAATGATAAACATAAATTTTATCTATGAATACAAATAATTAGTTTATTCAGTTATTCAATAATAGATTGCAAGAAATAATTTTTTGTTCGGTAGTTTTTATTTGTTTCATATAGGGAATAATATATTGGTGCAAGAAAACTTGATTGTAATAGTAATATTTTTATGTGTGTCAAATCAGTTCAAACTGTATATTATTATAGTAGTTGAATTTCAAATGAACGAGTATCGAATTCTTTAAATATCAATAGCAGTTTTGACAATATTTCCTTCCATTGTATTAATACTATTCAATCTTCATTGTATCGTTTTGTAATTGAAAATAAGTATTTAGTGGAATTATGAAAGTTATTTCAATACTTTTCAAGTTTTTCTAAGAGATTCATTTAGACAACTGCTTTTCATTTTCGCATATTTTAGTGAATTAATATTTCATGATACGTATAAAGATTGATAAAAGTTCCGTATTTGAATGGTTTTTTCTTATGAATTACTTTTTGATCCATATACAATTTGAAAAAAAAACAATTAGAAATTGATAAAGAAGGTTAGGTCATATTGACGTAATTCTATTAATGTCATATTGATTGGGCTTCTTTTCGTATTTGTGGAATGTCAATGAAATGTGAGAGTATGATTAATTCTATCTTTCATGAAAAGTAATAAATATTTATTTTCATAGAAGAAGTAAATCAAATAAAGAATATAGATTTTAATCAGTCTATCAGAATAAATTACAACAATGCACAATATATAGCATTTCAGATTATATTTTAAATTGATATGTTTTCTATCATACTTTGAGAACATCACAAGTTGTTAGTATTTTAATTGTCAATAAATGTTTCATACGAAAATACACAAAAAATCAAAAGAAACAATATAAGGTGCAGGCAATTCAAACTTCGAGTAAAAATTTTTTTTTTGCCATTTTTTTACATCATTTGATAGAGTGAGAGCTGCTGATCACGAAGATCTACTTTTTAGCCTTAGCAAATGCTTCCTTCCGGTTGAAAAATACGAAATACTTGAGAGGTGTCGTTTTTCGACAAAAAATGCATCCTTTGCAAAAATGTGCAAAATTTTCTATTTCGTTCTTATTTTTTGTTTCTGAAAATATTTTTTTTCAGATTCAGCATCAAAAACTGAGTAGAAATAAGTTGTTCAATGGACTCTAGAACCAAAACTCTATTGGTGGGGGAGCTTCGAATAGCGTCGAGTCCACCCTGTCTGTATACGTCGATTTTGTAAACCTATCTAGTTTTTCTATATCAGAGATAGAGCCAAATATTTTGTCTTATTCTATTTATCATACCACCCCTCAACATGCCTAGTATCATTTTTTTTTTCTTTCCTTTCCTAAGTTGAGAAAACTCGTTTTTACTGGACCCATAGCCATTTTAGGCGGTATTCAATGGTTTTCGAATTCTAAAAAGACTTTTAGTCACAAGCTATATGCAGATTCGGAATTAGCGCAAAAAATTGAGTCAAATGACGTGTCTTTCGAGTTAATTTGACAACTTTCATTTTTTGACCCGTATACAAGAACTTCAGTTCTCTGACATTATCTGAAAAAATGAGAAAAAAATGAAAGTTGTCAAATTAACTCGAAAGACACGTCATTTAACTCAATTTTTTGTGCTGATTCCGAATCTGCATATAGTTTGTGACTAAAAGTCTTTTTAGAATTCGAAAACCATTGAATACCGCCTAAAATGGCTATGGGTCCAGTAAAAACGAGTTTTCTCAACTTAGGAAAGGAAAGAAAAAAAATGATACTAGGCGCGCTGAGGGGTGGTATGATAAATAGAATAAGACAAAATATTTGGCTCTATCTCTGATATAGAAAAACTAGATAGGTTTACAAAATCGACGTATACAGACAGGGTGGACTCGACGCTATTCGAAGCTCCCCCACCAATAGAGTTTTGGTTCTAGAGTCCATTGAACAACTTATTTCTACTCAGTTTTTGATGCTGAATCTGAAAAAAAATATTTTCAGAAACAAAAAATAAGAACGAAATAGAAAATTTTGCACATTTTTGCAAAGGATGCATTTTTCTCGAAAAACGACACCCTTCAAGTATTTCGTATTTTCAACCGGAAGGAGGCATTTGCTAAGGCTAAAAAGTAGATTTTCGTGATCAGCAGCTCTCACTCTATCAAAAGATGTAAAAAAATGGCAAAAAAAAATTTTTACTCGAAGTTTGAATTGCCTGCACCTTACTTTTGATTATATATTTTGAAATATGACTTGCATAGAGCTCTGTTCTTTTTATTATGAATATAGCTTATATAGTGAAAGAAAGAACGAAAATGATAAATTTTATTTACTTCATTTTTTTACCTGCATAAGTATTGTGAAGGACACATGTGTATTATAATAGAGTTCGTATGATGTTTTTCTTTTGTTGATTAGGTTCGTTTGTCTTCCTTTCTATTCGTTTCTGTTTCTTTTCTTGTCTTTTGTTATATGGTAAAATGTAAAAAGAACAAACTATGATATGATGTAATGCATGAGTTAAGTACTTTATTTATAATATACATTATAATCAAAGATAATATTTTTATTAAAAACATTAATCTAAATTATTATTCAATTTCAGTGTTAAAAATTCACTAAAATAGATGATTAAATACAATAAATAGTAATAAGTTTCGAAATAAAACAAAGTGAATAGACGATTATTGTTCCGTTTCGTTGATTATATTATATAAATGAAATGTTTTTTTGTTGTTTTTTTTGTTGTTTTCATTCAACACTATATGACACATGACTATGGTCATAATAGATTCTGCAGCTTTGTTTTCTTTTTTCTTTTCTTTTTTGATTCATTAATTTCTATAGGTAAAGGTTTATAAACAATTGTAACAATGTCCAACAATATTGATACTAATACAACTGCTAACTGGCAATTTATTCGAGCAGTTGAAGAAGCATTTTTTTTACTTGATCGTAATCATGATCGTTTAGTTAAAGAAGATGATTTTTGTGCAATCGCCAAATCTGTCGGTAAAACAAAAAGAAAATTAATTCTTAATCAAATCAAATATTTTGATATTTTGTTTTTTCTACTAATTAGGTATAAACTTAGATTCTAATGAAGCATTAAAATTAATTCGTACGACTATTCGTGAACAAACAGAAGATGAAGTAGATGAAACAGAATTAACAGTTGATCAATATTCAACATTAATGCTTCGTTATGTTGGTTCATCAGAATTAAATGACGAATTACGTCAAACATTCGATGTATTTGATCGAGATCATGATGGATTAATAACACGAAAAGATATGGATAAACTTCGATCTGAAAGTTTATTATTTAATCAACTAGATGATGAACAATATGAACTTATGGTTAACGAATTATTAATTCAAGGCAATAATAATAATAATGGACTTGATTTTAATCAATTTGTTAATTTAATGATGCATCAATAGTAGTTTTTTTTTCTTCTTCTCTTTCGTTTATTTGACTTCTTTTTGTATTTATACACAAGTGACGACATCTTTGACTAATAAAAGAGGTTTTTCATCTTGAAAATGATTCGAGTATAACAAAAAAGAATGATTTTTCGTTCATTGTAATATTTGATTAAGATTAAAATAATAATAATGGGTGATACTTTGATTTTAAAGTCGATTGATGGACAAAGATTAACAGATAAATTAATTATTTCATGGTTTGATGCGAATGAAATTTTTATTACAAAAAAAGTTTTTTCTGATGATCGATATTCAGTTGAAATTACTTTTGTTGATGAAGAAAGTATGAAATTAACTAAAGCAAAAAACGAACACGAAGAAAAAGTTAGCAAATAAAACATTTTTTAATTTATATTTAAGGAGCTGATATGTTATCTGATTTATTGAAGACTTGCTATAGTGATTATATATCTGTAGGACGTCCTGAAACTTTGGTAGAATCATTAGATAATTCATTTGATGATGAACGTGTACCATCACCTGTCCATCTTTCTTCTGCATCATCAATATCATCAAGAGTATCTTGTTTTTCACAACGACTTATTGCATTAGATAAGAAAAATAATGATAATTCAATGAAATCTACATTTGGTCGTGGACGAGGTATTGATACTGGTCTATCACAAATTAATATGACAATAGGAAAAGAAATAAGTGATGATGAAAATGATTCATTAATCAATACTAGTAATGGAACATCACCAGTATCATCGTTAATAGATAATGGTAAGTTTTATTTTGATCATTACAGTTAAACAGTGAATTCTTTTATTTGAAAATTTTAGATGTATCGTCAGGACTTGGACGTGGAAGAGGTTCTATTTTGAGATAGATTTGCTTTTTGTTCTATGATTTTCTGTTTTTTCTTTTTTTGTTATCATACATAATTCTTGTCTATGATGTTGTTATATATTTGAATGTATAAACTATTAATAGATTTTTTTCAAGATGATAAAAACATTTGTACCACGCGTATCGAAATTAGCAATTATTCCAGTCGATCGTGAAAGTCTATTAAATTCTATTATTTATTTTGAAAAATCCAGTGATCAAATTTCAAATCGATGTATTCTTTCACTTAAAGATATATGTACTCGTCGTCTTTTATTATTTTTTGGTGATGATCATGAGATATACAATAAGTACTTATCATCGTCACTTGTTCGATATGTTACATATGATTATTTGACAGAAACAAATAATAATCAATATCGATTAATAAATAATGATAAATCTTTTTCTAATATAAAATTATTAGTTTGTCGTAATTGTTCATTGAATAATATAGGTAAATCAAAATGTCGTCGTCGAAAATGTTTAGCAAATCGTGTACGACAAGTTCTTAATCAATTATCATGTCAAATAATTCCATGGGAAAAACGAGAACAATTTGTTATTCTTGAAAATAATGATGGCGATGATGATGATGATGATGATGACGATAATTCAATTGTGTTTATCTATCTTAAGTCGAATTATTCTCGATATGAATCATCGAAACAAAAACATGAAAAAAATTGTGATCGAAATTGGATTCAAAAACAATTCTATTTACTTGATTTACTTCGTATACTTGATATCAATATAGCTCGAAATTAAAATCAATGATTATTAGAAAATTTTATTATTGATATACAATGAAATATGCACTTTTTTCAGTAGATTTTGTTTATTTTGCTGTTTCTTTTTATGAAATATGCGCGATTTTTTTATTTGATTAGCCGTAGTTATTATAATAAAATCTATAGCATAATCCTTGTAGGATTGACACATGAAACAAGAATGTAATGTCCGTGCCAGAATTAGAAAGGGATTGATGTAAATTGAATAACTCAACAACGGCAACAGCTAGCGATCTGCGGTTTTCACCAATCGAAAGAGGAAATCGGAGGACATATGTTTTTACGATATTGTTTCTAACAAAATTGCTTTGGACACTGTCATTTCTGAAAGTCTTTTCTGAGACGACCTACAAATGGTATGCCAATACAATGAATTTTTATTTTGATATTCTCATTAGATAGAGGGACTTCAGATCTATAGTTCAAGATACAATG